>BJBW01002146.1:245076-366579 GCA_004320125.1 Scolopax mira | reverse complement strand
GGGGGGGGGGGGGGGGGGGGGGGGGGGGGGCGGACTGTGCCGCGCCGCGGCGGGGCAGTGCGGAGCAACGGCGGCGGCGTCGGGCCGGGGGATGAGGAGCGGCCGGGCCCCGGGCAGATGATGGCGATACGCGAGCTGAAAGTGTGTCTGCTTGGAGTGAGTAGAGGGGGTCCCGGGGGTGGGGAGGGGGACACGCACCCCGGCTTCCTCCCCTTTCCCCCTCCTCTCGCCGCCGCCTTTCTTTCCCGGTGAGGGCTGAAGGAGGCGGGGTGCTCGCTGGAAAGGGGGGTTCCGTCCGCCGTGAATTCCTCCACGCCGAAAACTTGGCCGCCGTTCACCGGCCTCCGGGGGGGGGGGAACGACGGACGGAGTGAGCCTTCGGTGATTTTTTTTTGTTTGTTTGTTTATTTGTTTGGTTGGTTTGGTTTTGCCTTGTTTCGGAACTTTTTTAAATGAGAGAAGTGGGGAGCGAGGGGTTCACTTCGGGGGCCGCTCCTTATCCCTCCCCGCCTTCCTCCCCCCTCTCCTCCCCCCCAAACCGAGCGGGAGCCGTCGCCGCCGGCTTTCCCCGTCTCTGGCGGGGGGCGATGGCGCTGGAGCCCCGAAAGGGACCCGGGGGGGTCGGGGGGGTGTTGCAGCCCGCCATCCCCTCCATGGGCTTTCGGGTCTTGTCACTCGCAAGCGCTGGCTTCACCGAGCGCTTGCCGCAAACGGCGGGGGGGGGAGAGGGGGGGAAGCGAAACGCTGGGGGGGAAACGGCGGTTCCGAGACGTTCTTTTGGGTGTCTCCTTCTGCCGGGTGCCTGTGCCCCGCTGTGCCGTATGGGTGCTCCGTTTAATTACTCGCCCGGGTTTATTGAGAGCTTCTTTCGCTTGGCTCCTTACAGGAATGTCCTTTCTGCCCCTACTTTTTCCTTTTTTTTTTTTCTTTTTTTTTTTTTTTTTTTTTTTTTTTTTTTTTTTTGTGTATGCGCCGTGTGTTCACATCTGGAGCAGCAATGTGCTTAGCTCTGCAGTTCGGCTCTGCCGACGCCCCCCCCCCGCCCCCCATCGTCCGCACTGCCCGGCGGCGGAACCCGCACCTCACCGAGTTGGTACAAACACCTCGGGGGGGGGGCAGACAGAGCCACCTCTTCTCACAGTCACTGACACAGCATCGCTACTTAATTAAAAAAAAAAGTTAAAAATTGTTTAAAAAAATAAATCAAACTTCTCAAATTATCAGGTGAGAGTTAGGCTGCTTTTAGCTTCTTATCTCCACAAACATTCAGAAAAGCTGCATGGGTGAAGGCGTTTTAGAGTGAATTCTCTTTCACACAGTGCAAGTGAGGTGAACTTTTTAAAAAAACAAAAACAAAACACAAACAAATACAAACACCCCGCTTCTTTCTGATTTGTATTGACACTTACTCTAGGGCAAAGTACCCACTCCTGCTGGGTAAGTGCCAGGGCACTGGAGAATTCAACTTGAACTATTTTTGCAGTTGACCATTCCTCCTTTTTTTCGGTAAGAATTCCTGCCTTCAACTTTTCAAATGGCACAGAGACAAAATAAATGTGGTTTGTACAAACCTGAGGAGTCTGTGGTAGAATATGTGGATATGTCTTTATTTTTCTTCCCCAGCAGAAAATCCTGTAATTTTCTAGAGATGAAGTGGAATGAAATTCCTCTTGCCCATTATTTATTGCTGTTTTGTAACACTAAAATGTACTAGAGGTTTTGGAGGGCAATTGTTTACTTCTTTTAAAACAGGAAAAGGAATTTATAAAGCAATTCTGAGTTACTAGGAATATACAATTACTATGTAAAATCATTAAAATGATAGGGTGGCAGTGGGAATGCTTAGGAAGCTGTGTCTCTAGTTAGAGTAGTTAGTGAGATGTTCCTTCCTGAGTTTTAATAGGGTGTAATCCTAGAAAATGATCTACTTCTGATCATAGACATCTTATTTACCATGGAGGTTGATGTCACATTAAGTGAGGACTTCATATGACACATCCCCTTGGGAAGTTCAGGCAGACTTCCAGAACAGAGAGACTCTGTACCTGTCCATGTGAATAAGTCCAGACATTAATCTTAACAACCCAAAAATATAGTTTTATTTCTACCAAAAGGAATCTTAACAGTTGTCTTTTCAATAGGTCCTGTTAGGTTAATTCGTACTGTATCAAGTAGATCCCCTGATAATCAAGTCTGTCTTGTCCAAGTCCCAAATTGTTAGGAATTAGGGATTAATTGTTTTGTAAACCTGTATTCCTCTCCAGTTCTGAACAAAGCCCTAGATTGGACAGGAGGATCATTGATGGTCTACAGCCCTCAGCTGTGTGAAGGGTCTGGGCTTGGTCTGTTTCTGCCAGCTCAGAATTCCCCACTGAGGAAAAAATTGCAGCTGGTGCAATGTTTGTAGAGGCAGCTTCTCCACAACCCTGAAGCCCTGGTTGTCTGCAGAAGGTCAAGATGGGAGGGTGAGGAGAGAAAGGAAGAGAAAAACCAGAGCTGTGTTTCATGCTGCCAGCTCCTTGTAAGGTAACTCGGTCCCCCAGAGCGAGTGTGACCAGGAACCATTGCAGGAATGATGGGAGTCAGTTATCAGCTCTCAGACGTACACTCAGCATTGCCCATGCCGTGCTGTAGCACAGGAGGGAACCTGGCCTTGAATTTTCAACAGAAATCTAACATGACTGGGATTTGGGCATCTGTATTTCACTTCTGAGTGAAATCTGTATTTCACCTACTGAGTAGCTTGGGGTTTCTAAAACTCTCTCTGGGTGTGACGAGAGATTTGGAGCAGCCAGGAGTCGTGTGCAGCAAAAGGATGGTCCTGGGGTTTATAGGAGTTAAAGGGGGCACCAGCAAGAGAGGACAGAGAGGAAATTTGAGACTGCTCAAGGCAAGGTGTGAGTCAGTTTGGAAGGCAGGCTTTGTTGATGTCAGAGCTTTGTTACTCGTGAATTTGGGAGGGCAGTGCTCTTTGAGGAGAGGTGGTTCTGGCGTGCCATGGGCTGGCAGGAACAGGATGCCTGTCTAATTGTGCAGTGCCTCACAGCCTTAGGTGTAAGAGCTATGGAGCTAAAATTTTAATAGCTCTCTTGAGTATGTTGCCATGCAAGTGGCCTCAAGCCTACTCCTGAACTACTTCACCTAGTAAATTATTGCTGCTGGGTGGGTGGTGAGGTATCTGCACACACAAGGTGTTCATCTTCTTAAGTGCCAATGCTTGAGCATCTGCTCCAAGTCCCTGTCTTGTCACCTAAGACTCTTCCTGGTCTCTCGGTCCAGGAAGTTGGACCTCTGTTAGAGGCCACCTGCTTCTGGGGCTGAGCTGGTTTTAGCTGCAGCTCAGTTTATGTGGCAAAATGAACTGCTGCTCCCGTTTGTCTCAAGCAATGTTTCTGTCCTGAGTGGGCATCATTTTGAGGGGATGGAGGAGAGCAGGGTGGAAGAGGGGGGGCTGGTGTGTTCCTGAGCTGTGCTTAAGTGCTGAAATGTGGCTGGGTGTGCGGCTGGGAAGATCTGCCAGGTTTCCTAATCGTGTCTGTGGCTGCTAAGTGCCATGTGCCTTGGCTCCCAACATTTTCTTTATGCAGGCTGGAGGAGTGATTTAGAGCTCTCTGCCAAGTCCTGACATAATTGTGTGTGGCAACCACAGAAGACATTGCCAGGTTTAGGACTAAGGCAAAGTTTCTTGTCTTTGTCACTTCCTGAGGAAACTTTGACAGCCCTTCAGAGAGACTTTGGGAGGTGGCTTGCTAACTAAAGTGATCTCTATTACTCCTTTTCTTTTGTTTTTGTTTATTACATTTTTATGCTGTGAGTGTTCATCATAGGACCAAAAGAGTTAGGGTTGGAAGAGACTTGGAGGTCATCCCTTGGCCCTAAAACTCCTCTTACAACTTATCTGACATAGGTTGGTCTCACCTATTACTAAAAAAGCTCATGATGAACGTTTATCTTTTCCCCAGGATTACGTCCTGGAGCTTAATTGCTCTTATTGTAGAAAGTTTTTTTCCCAAAAGTAGTGCTTACGCCTTCCTTGCCTGGGACATCCTTTCTTCACCCTCCTGTTTGTGTTTCCATTTGCTTGCTTGTAAGAAGTCATCTGCTGGCATGCTTTCTGCTAGCATGAAATTTTCAGTAGTCTGAAAATGCTGTCTGAAGTCGGTAAGCCTACGTTTGTAAAAGGAGTGACGTTTCCTCTGTGGAGGAGAAGGAGGTTTCTGCGGGAGTTTCACCACAGCTGGATCCCAATTGCTAGGTATGGGTAACAGTTCATTACCTTTGATGTCGTGCACCTCTGCACGTGTGGGCTGTGGAATTGAGCTCAGAATTGTTTGATATTTAAAGTTATTGGGAATATGATAATAGTTTTCTTAAGGAGAAAATCTCCCTGATTTTCCTGTCTTCATGCCATGGTAATGTAAAGATCTGGGTTCTGTTGGATGGAGAACAAATTCCTGTAGTAGAATGTATGCATTAGTCAGACCTTTCAATGCAAAGCTTAAGTACCAGCTCTTCTCCTTTAAGGAGTTATTATACTGAACACGTGTGACTGAGAATCTTTTAGTTGGTGTTTATAAAAGACATCAATTTTACTTCTCTTTTGACTCTAATATGTTTGTCAATATTAATGCTCTTGGTGCCTAGATGTCAAGTAGGTGCCTTGCTGTTAAAAAATGCATGCCTGGGTGGATTGTGCCAGTGAAGGACCTTTCTTCTCATGGGCATGTGTAACGGGCTCTGTGTGTTAAGATGAGCATCCTGCTGAAGACAGTAACACTGCATGGGTGCAGAAGTGGTGTATGCATCCACAGCTGCAGTGCTATAGCCTAGAACAAAACAAAAGGGACCAAAGTAGAGCAGATGACAAAAGTGGTTGTGAAAAGAAAAATAATTGTACTGATATAAATGTATGCCTTCTAATATTTTGTCCAAAGAGTATCCGTCTGAGAGGAGAATGCAGACTGACAAACAGGTTTGGTTTTTTTCCCCTATGTTAATGGTTCATCATTGTCTATTTACTCATTCATGGTTTATTATGTAAACAAGTAGCTCTATCATGAGATAATTTTTTTTTGCATAGCTGTCTGTCTTGTGGAGTCACTGGTATGAAACATCTATTGTTGCAACCTTTCCATCAAAGGAGCCCTCATCTATGTCTCTTTCCTAACCACTTATTTCTTTGCATTGTAGTGAAACATCAAATCACATGTAAAACTGGACAATGATTTTTTAAGCCTGTGAGGAACTGAAAGGCAGACAGCCAGACACAAGATTAGTGTGACTACGTATGCCTCATTTCCTTGGGAAATGGTATTCTCAGCATTCTTCCTTGGTGAAGAATACTCTGAAGCTTGCAGTTTATGTGTGCATATTTTCATACTCCATTGCCCTGCTTTACTGTTCAAAAGAACAGTCTACCAGGATACTGAAGAAGACTGTGACTGTGGTCATTTTAGTTTTTGGTAAGGAAAATATTGCATAAAAATCCAGTTATATAGCAAGTGAGAAATACCTTTTCTCTTGTGTCAATAAGTCAGTATGTTCAGAAGCTGAATCTACCCTTTTCCTATTAATTTATAAAATGTTTAAATGACTAAATAAGATTTTTTGCAATGCAGGCATTAACTGTGGAGGTAAACAATGTATCACAATTAAACAGAATTCAGGACTTCATGTTGACTTTGGCTTTACTGCTTTCCTGATGTATATAAAGAACTTATTTACTCATATATTCCAGAAGTTTTGGGTGGGATTGCTTAGAAGAGTGAGTTGACTGGGTTATGACCTGAATATCCTTCTAGGAAAAGATGAGTGTGGAGGCCACATCCTACTTTCATTTCCAGCAGCTCAACCAAACTGGATTTCTGAAGTAGCAGAAGGCAGGACTTGAAGCAGGTTTTACTTTCAGTAGCTGCAAGGCCTCTGAGGGGAAGCTCGTTATTACTCATCAGCTGGGCAGCAAAAGAATACCCCGTGGCTGGTGCCAGTTTCTGGAAGAACTGCCCAGGATTGACTCTGATCCACTGATAACCAGCTCTCATCTCCCACCGGCTGCTTATCACTTGCCTGTTGAATGAGACTCTGTTGTGTCTATCATCCAAAAAGGCTGTAGTTCTACTGTCTCTCAAATTGTATTTATTTCTGTTGTTTTCTAGCGTTACCAATTGGGGTTTGGTTCTTTTTCTAGGTTTTCTCACCCCCTTGCTTCAGTCCCTCTTTTTGATTAAAAATTGTGGTTCTTGTTCTACAGTAATTCCGAGGAAAAAAGTAAATGTTTTCTTTCTCAGAAAATAAGGAACTTGAAATGGTAATAAGCTCCTTTTATATTTTTTTGTTGGGTTTTTTTTTGTTTTTAACACCAATGGATGCAGTTTTAGCCCTAGTCAGTGAAGTAGTGCTGAGGCAATCACTGAAGCAACCAGAAACTCTGCATGTGAGGAATGTGGGAGGGGTGGAGGGGGAAGAGAAAACCTCTCATTCTCATCAAGGGATGCCTTTTAACTGGCTTAAGTCAAGCCGTATTCAAAGGCCATTTAAAATTTACATTTAAAGTATGTTTTCTGAGACTCTGGTTGGTGGTAGGTCTGGTTTCAAGGGTGATCATTTGCCTTACTGATAGGGTGTGTTGCAGCTAGAGGGCAGTTGCAGGAACAGGCAGAAGGGGCATTAGCTGAGCTGCTTGTGGGCAAAGGCTTCTGAACCTGCAGGGCTTTTGTGAATGATGATGTTTACAAATTACAGTGTTGGTAAATTTTGCCAGTGTTGGGTTGTGTCTGAGCTGGCTAGGTGGGTGCTGCAGATCATGCACGTGTACAGGTTGGATACATGTACTCGTTCTGAAACCTCTCAAACTAACTTCTTGCTGAGAGGAGCGTTTCCAGGGAGGCTGGAGCCACAGCTCTGCGCTGGTTGCTTTCAAACAGCCACACTTTTTCTTTTGCTTCCCTTCTGCTCCTTCTTCCAAATGCCATTTGCCTGGTCCCCGTCAGGGACTGTTGATGTGATGACCATCTCTTTCATGGCTGCGTCTCTGCTCAGATGAGTGGTGCCATTTTCTTTCTTTCCTGCATCTTGGTTTTCAGGGGTGCATTGAAAGGGAGCAGAGCTGGCTTTTAGCAGGTTTGCTAAAGTTCACCCCACTTTCCCCAGTTCAGATACTGCCTTGGAAAACAAGCTGTTGAGTGCAGGGCAACTTGTGTCTTCTCAGCTTCAGGGGCTCGTGTGCTCAGTTCCCTCTGTTGCTGAAGGGCTGTAGTTTGGGAGTCATGGATTAATCTTGCCATCATCTCCACCTGGAGATATGTGGGGCTACGTCTGCTTGAGTGTTCCTCAAGCTGCCTCTGGGGTCAGACAAATGTCCAATATATGGATATCCAGAGGTGTTTGGAGGTACCCTCTAAAAGGGTTGGGAAAGGTGGTGGGAAACCAAGAGGGTTCATTTGCTCCCATCTACTGGATCCTGACATCAAAGGGAACAAATGCATTTGCCCTAGCTAAATTAGGTAGTGTGCCTGTCAGGCGTTTCAGTCTTTCTCAGGGTTGATCCTGTTCTTCTATGGAGCTTATCCTGGGAGCACCGAGGAGCTAATTTTCAGTGCAACAATCATTTGCTGTCTCCAGAGCTGGCAGCACATATCAGTTACAGTAAGTATCTCTTGCTCCTTGGTTTCCTCACCTGTGCCGTGGATGCTGGCACACAGGCTAATAGCTGAGGGCTTCCTACTCTGGGTTGTGGCTTCAGCTGCTCCCCATGAGCTCTGCAGTACCGTGGGTGAGCCAGAACCATAGCAGCTGGCCTGATGGGCCTTAGTGTGCAGCCCCGTGGACATGGCCAAAGCTCTTGGTTGTGGGTTGCTCTGATGTCCCTGGAGCCTTCTTCAGGGATGGCATGAGGACACGGGTGGGAACAGCTTGTCCTTGGGCAGTCCAGGCAGTGGCCGTGCTTGCTAGGGGAGGAGGAAAAAGAGTGCTTGCCCCTTCCTAGCTCTCCTGGAGGGCCTTCTCTGCTCCTTGTGAGGACTCGTCGTGCCCCCCACTGACTCATCTTCACAGCCAACAGGCAGCGGCAGCTCTGCAGCCTCTCACCAGAACTTGTGTGAGACCTGCCTGAAATAAATGAGAATAAAAGATGTTTTTAATTCTCATGGAGTTTTGTTTTGTTTTCCTCTCTACCTACCTTTTACAGGCTCTCGTAAGGGTCAAGGTGAACGGAAATTTCATAAATTCCATCTCAACTTAACTTTTAGTATGCCAGGAAAGGCAGGAGTTTCAGTTTTCTCCTGAAACATCTTATACACCCTTCCTGTGAATGCTTGCAGTTCTGAACACCACTGCAAAAAGACAAATCCAAGCTTTAACAAGCTACCAGTGGTGGTGGATGGGAGGCCAGCTCGGAGGACAGCCTTGTCTAAGCAAATGCCAGTGGTTTAATTTACAGTCTCCAGTCTTGCAGGGCCGCTCATGAAAGCTGAATAACAGGCAGTGCAACAAATGCTTTTTATTTTTGCCTGGCTATTTTTAAACATAAATGCTAGTTAGTGTGCGGTTTTTGTATTTCTTGGAGGAGAGGGTAGAGCACTTACGGTTTTGCACTTTTTGTTTTGGACAGAGTATGTTCTTATTTGGGCAACATGTGGAAGTACATGTGCATGAAATCCAGCTACTAAATACTTTGTGTCCCCAAGTTATTGTTTCCTCCTTTGTCAGCAGAGAGACAGGATGCTGCAGACGTCATCGGGTGTCCCGGTTGGACCTGTCAGCCTCTGCTGGGCACACAACTGCAGGGACTATAAAAACTCTGAGAGCAGTCTTTTCAAATGATTAAAATTTTTCTTGCAGAAATTGACCTACAGCTAGGGACTCTGAGGGAGAATTTCCTTTGCTTCAAAGCTTGTCTACAGAACCAAAGTGAGTTAGAGGCTCCTGAAGTGGGTTTAATTTTTTGAAAAATTAATGGGTTTCTTGGCCCATTTAATTCTGCAGCAAACAAAATTTATGAAGTGTTGATAGGATGTAATGGTTCCTCAGTCAAGCTGTGCTTCTCACCAATGGGATGTGTCTGAAATCCATTTGCATGTCCTCCCATGTTCACTGGTGACCAGTGAGATAGAGTGGGCACTGGAGTAGCTTTAACCTTCTCTATCTTATGCTTGTAACCAGTAGCTGGTACCTTGTCTCCAGGATTGCCACTGTGTGTATTCTCCAGACATGCCCATTTCTTGCTTGTGAGGCTGGTGCTGGGAATTCATCAGCAGAGGAGGAATCCTTCAGTATTTAGTCAACATCTGGTGTGTGCCAACACAGAGGAGCCCCGATCACTGGGCTTCCCAAAGGCTGATGTGAAAAGCATCCCTGGGAAGACTCCCCTGAGTGTGATTTAGAGTCACACCAAGGCTCAATTTGGCTCTTGGGACTTGAATACATTTTTAACTAATTGATTTAAGGGGGAAGAATTACCTTATCACTATGGTGAGTAGTTTAGGAGTTAAAAGCATGTTACAACCGAAAAATTTGAGGTGTTTGTCCATGTGCACTCATAGTTATAATTTCAAGCAACTTCTGCCATCTGCGGAAGCAAATACTATGTTTGCTTAAAAGAGTCTTTGTTAATTTGAAAAAAACATCTCTGACTGGTACCAGTCTGTAAGGGCACACTTCCACTTTGTGGCTGGATAAATCTGATGGTTGGTTAATTCCTGGAGGGATTTGGGAAATGAGAAAGAACATATTCTCTTTATTGGATAAGAAGCCCATTGTATATTTTTTCCTTTATTCCTCTGTTTTTCCTTAATGTACTAAACATAAGTGAGTGTATTTTAAGAGTCATAAAATCAACACTTGCTCTATAATTTGTTAAAGCTGATATGAACAGGATGCTTACAACCGCGTTTAGGCCAGGAGTCCTTCATGGTGCATAATCCATGCTGACTTCAACCTTTGCAGGGCTATGCAGACAATCTTACTTTTGGGATATTCAGTTCTTAGAGTGTGGTACAAACAAGGTGTTTTCTTACGTTCTCCCTTAGGTCAGCATTTTTCTTTTTTTGGATGATACTGCTCTTGCTCTTGTAGAAAATTCAAGGAAAGTTGTACTTCTTGTCTTTGCTTGATTGTCAATGAAGGAATTAAACATTGTCCCTCCTATTTAATGTATTCAACTGTTAAGATTCCAGGAGCAGAGTCTAGTTTGTGTGAATAGCCTTCAGAGTCAATTATTTTGTCCTTTGATATTTCCCCCCCTCCCCCCAAGATATTTTTTTTTTTTTCCTGCAGGATGTGCTTGAAAAGAATAAATGCATGCCTAGGCATTTGACAGTCAGTTGGAGCACATTTTATGTGACAAAACCAGCACTTGTATAAAACCAGGTAATATAAATGCGATTTGAGATTATGTTACTGAAGCCCTAATCCAAGTCGTGTCTTTAAGCACCTGCTTAATTCTAAACATTGGGGTAATCCCTCTTCAGCAGTGTGTATGGCTCCAGCCTTTGCTGAACAGGGTCAATTGAGTCCCAAGGTTAAAGCTCAGCTTATGCGTTAGTACACAGCTGAATGCAGGGTTGGGTGGAGAACAAAGATAAAAAAATTATGTAAATTAAGTATTTGAGATAACACAGCTCTTGAGTGATTCCTGTCATTTAAAATTAAAAGCAGATAAAGTAGCTCAGTTTTACCTTTGCTTGGTTTTCAGCAGCTGGTTGGCTCTTTGGAGAAGGTGCTTTGTTTGACCAGATAATTAATGATAAGATTTTTGTGGCCAGGTTTGCCTTCTCTTTTAGGCTGGTGTGGAGAAAGAGAGAGAACGATCTTTTAGCACTTGTAGAATAAGTCCACAATAAAAAAGTTTGTCTGAAGAGAGTGGCAGCCCTAAAAAGGTTTTCCGGAATAGCTCAAGTGGTGACCAGTAGAAAAAGGAGTGTAACAGTCAGTGTAGAGGAGACTTGGAGGAATAAAGTGGTAAAAAAGAGACTAATGGGGGAGGAAGTGAGAGAAAACTGAAAACTGAGAAAACTTCAGACAACTGAAACTGAGAGACCAAGAGAAAACATTAGGGGACACTTGTGGGTGATCTCTGGGAGCGAATGAGGAACGTTGGGGCGGGAGCAAGGGAACGAGAAGCTGAGAATAGGGAAACAGAAAACCATCAAAGTAAAAACAGCGAATGGAGTAATAGTTACAAAGTGATAAGGTGGGGTGAAAAAACCCCTCCACCTCTGACTTGGTTTTAGCCTTCAGTTCCCCCCCCTCCTTTTTTTTTTTTTTTTTTTTCTTTTAAAGCTGTAAGTTTGTCTCAGTGTTGTTTCAAAACACTTCTGTCCATCTGAACCTGCAGAATTGTTGTTTATGCTGTATCTTCTGACTAGTCAAGAACGCTTTGTTGCAGATACGGTAACCAAAAGGGAAGTACTTTCAGTAGTTTTTTCACTGAGAAAAAACTGCTTCACAGTGAGGGTGATGGAGCCCTGGAACAGGCTGCCCAGGGAGGTCATAGAGTCCCCTTCTTTGGAGATTTTCAAGACCTGCCTGGATGCCATCCTGAGTGACATGCTCTAGCTATGGGAAATCCTGCTTTGGTGGGGGAGTTGGACTAGATGATCTCTATGGTCCCTTCCAACTCTAAAAATGCAGTGAAATACTGGTAGGATCTTATGGGCTGCTTTGAGATGTCCAAAAACCCTGCATCTGTCGTTCTGCTGTGTCTGGAGCCTGCAGGAGCTTTGGACTTGGTCCCACATGGTCCCAAGCACTCGGGCTGCATTCAGAAAGCGTGTTTAGCACACAAACAGCCAGTCCTGTGAGGGAGTCCTCAGTACATTCCATGTGGCTCAGGCTCTACCTGCTCTAGACAGAAAGATCAAATTGGCTTGTCTTGTAGCTCAGTTATTCTTGTCACTTGAGGAGATGTCCTTAAAACTATGCTAAACTTCCTGGTTCAGCATTGCCATTTGAAATGCTCCCAGTCTGTTTTCAAATGAGATTTGCAAAGTCTGTATGTCTCTCACCATTTCTGGATCCCTCTTTCTGAGTGAAGGTGAGAAAAATTGGCCAGGTGAATCAAAACTCCCTTCTGAGAGTCAATTGTAAGTTAGATGTCTATTTCCTAGTTGTTTTTGTGGTGGAGAAAGTGCCTTAAAAATAACAGCAACAAAACCTGTTCCTGCCCATTTGAAGGGCTTTCTCCTAAAAAGTGGAATTCCCTGGCACCAGTGGGACCAGTTTTAGGAGCTGCTGAGTTTCATTCCTGCTGAATTCAATGGGAGGTGAAAACATTCCAGATGTTAATTTTGGCCTTGTGCTGATAATGTCTTCCATTTGTGAGCCTGTTCAGTGCAGATAGCTTTACCTTCAGTGAGTTCACAGCAGCACACACTAAATCCACAGATAAAAACCAACTCAGCCCTGGTTTTTATTCTACTGTGCTTGCTGTTATCTCTTCTGTTCATTTTCGTGTGTGACAGCTGGGAAAGCATTGTGTGGGTCTTTATACGATGCTGTTTAAAATAAGTGGTGATATGTTTACTGTATTAGGGAGAACTTCAGATCCGGACAATAGGTGAAATGAACATGAAATTACTATTAATCTAAGTTAATTAAACATGATAGTTGTTTGAAAATTTTTCTGATGCAGATTTAGGTTTACACAAACCTCTGATTGTCCATTCCCAGTCCTGCACATCAGTTCAGGAAATGAATGCCCCACTCCCTCTAATTTCAAGGACTTTAGACCTTTCCTTGATACCATTTAATGTCTGTATAGATGTAGATAACGTACATCTACATGTTATCTAAGTTTAACTGTAGATAACAAATAATGGCAAATTCCAGTAAACCTCAGTGCACCCCCTTCCCCTGATGCTCCTGGGGAACACACAAGTTGTAATGTGTCTGGAAGGGTAATGAAGTCAGGTTTCCTAAGGTTGGGGGAGGTGGGAGGGCTGGTGAATTGTAAGAGCAGCCCCAGTAAAGAAGATGCTGTTAGCAGCTGGCAGACCTCTAGGCTGCTGATAAAAGGAGGTAGCCGATATAACAACACATAAAATCAGCAAAAAAGGAACTGATAAGCAGAGGCAGAGTTTTTGGCGATAAAACCACTAAAGAAATTCTTAGCCCCTGTCCCACCCGTGTGGCATTTCCTGAACGGCTTGAGGTCGCTGGTCACTGGCTGCCTTTGGCCAGCGAAGAGGCAGGAGAGTTGTTTGCCAGTGGTTGTTCATAGGTGACATACCCTGCAGTAAGACTCTTCCAATTCAGAGCCAAGATCTGGGGCCAAGGGGGTGGCTCCCGTTTGTTAGGGGAAATGTCTTTATACGGCTGCCCCCTGAAACTCTATCTCCCTCTCTGTCGCCTGTAGCTGTTAAGAGAGAAAGGATCAGGCTCTTTTCTCAGGGACTGAAGTGTTCAACTGGTATTTCAGTTGGCACTAATAATTTATGTGTTTTGTTTAATTCCTCCTTGGTATGAAATGCAGTCATAAGTAGCAGGCGAGGTAGTTACAAATTGGGAGAGGAAAGTCTAAACATTGAATTGAGTTGCTTACTTGGCTAGACAAATGTGAAGGTAATTCAACCCTTTTACAAATTGCTCGTGCATCCGCTGGACAACTTTATATTACTGAAATAGTAAACTGAGCACCAAGAACCATTTCCTCAAATGCTGTACCTAGTAAATATGCATATAGTTGGCTGTGTAAGAGCCACTGCCTCCATTTAACAAAAGAAAATTACTTTGGGATTTGTAGGAATGTGTGATATGAAACTATAATATTTGGATTGGATTATCAGTTCTGGACTGGCTGGAAGATATTTAATATCTTGTATGTGGGGACAGGTGTATCAGATTCTATTTTTTTACCCCCTATTTAGTAAGTTACACTTACAAGCCTGTATTTTGAAATTATGTTTATAATGGAGTTTGACAACAGAAGAGACAGGGTGTTGGAGTATGAATGGAAACATGTTAAACAGCAATTCAGGTCAAAGATGTTCTCCTCATCATGCCATTATTTTGAAAGTTTCAGCTGCTACAAATATATGTGGGGAAGGTTCACTTAGGACAAGAATTTGGTTTGGAAAGAATAACACAAAATTGCTTATCCCATTTTTTTCTGCCAAACTGTGCTCGAAAACAATATTTGTCAGGATGCTGTTGCCTAACATGTTTACTGAACTATGAAAGCCTCAGGTTATTTTTATATTTAGCCTGAAAATTTAATTTAGTTTCTCTGATCACCGCATTGCACAATGATGATGAATGATATTTAACCAGCTTGTTATGCTGGTGTGTGCTTGTATGGGCTATAGAGATAATAGCCCCTGCAATCAATACTCATTATCATTGACAATGTGAGGTATAGTGACTTGTAAGTTACTTTGTTAACACTTAATCCCTTAATTGGCTCTGAACTTTAAAGATTATCAAGATTCCTAAGCATATACTATTCACACAGATTTTTATTTTTTTTTACTGTATTTAAATAAGAATTGATCTGTGTGAAGTGTAGTATGTCAAGTGGACTTTTGTGACTGCATGTATGTTTTGAGATGGTGGGTAGGAAAAGGATGACAGTATGAAGATGTTAAAAGGTCTCCCAAGTTGTCTGGAAAATAAAGCCTGACCATTTAAGTTACCAAAATCAAATATTGCTCTCAGTAAAATTGCATAGGCATTAAAGCAGGATTTGCATTTTTTTTTTGTTTGTTTTACTTCAGCTTTATTTATCTCCTCTCTGCTGAGGTTTCACATCCTGGAGAAATCTGGTAAGTTTGTGCTGGTTCCTAATTTTTGGGGTGGCAGGTAAGTGATGAAGTGATGACCACCACTCATCTGTGCCATCACAGCAGAATTTTTCCCAAGGTAAACAGGGGCTCTAGTTTTTTCTGCTTACCTGAAAAATGAAGTGATGAACATGGAAGTGGTACTTAAGTATCCATTGTGGTGCTCAGCTGGGAAATCAGCAACCCAGTAACAGGGAGAGGCCAGTAAGGTGAACTGGGTGATGGTATTGAGAAGATGCGGGAAGATACCATGGAGTGTGAGATAATACACCTTCCTAACACTTACAGGGCTTCTGGCAGGGTAGGTTTGCTTGCTGGTCTGTGTTAAGCCTTGATCAAGAGGATCCTATGATTCAATGGCTGGTAGAGAGCAAATAGTGACGTGGTTCTTGTTTGGGCAGTAGCGACTCTATGAAGTCCCACAGTTATAGAGCTATATCTCCCAAAAATGAACAACGAAGTCCCTCCGAGGCATACAGCGTTGTTGCTGCTTTGCAGGCTGGGGTGGTTTTCTTCTTTTCATGGCACATTAATTTATGTGTGGATAGGGTCATCCCTGTGCTGCTGCCTTTGCTATGTTCACAGCACTCGTTGTCATGCAGGGCTCCCAGGGTGGCAACAGCAGTGGGAGATGCCTGTGTTTCCAAGAGAAGGTGTTCAGGCATTCTTTCCGTTTCCGTCTGTCCCATCTGTCTAGTTCTTGTAACTCCATCGTGCAGTACTCTGTCCATCCTTACCCAGGCTCTTGGTTCACAGCTCACTTGAGCAATTTAGCCAGTGCTCCTTTCTCCTTTCCTCCTGCCCCAGAATGGCCAAGTTGACCATTTCCTTCTCCCTCTAGTACCAGGAGTCACCAGGTGGTGCTATTTCCCAATTAAATGCCCTCCTTTGGATTGCAGCACAGCCCTTGGAGAAGGGGTTTACAGTGTTGGGTTTTGTGATGGAGCTTTCTTTAGTGAGGAGCAAGACTCGTCACCATGTGCTCAGTCTTGAGTCAGTTGTTGTTTGGGGTTTTTTTTGTTTGTTGGTTTGGGTTTTTTTTTTTTTGGAAGTGAAGTTATTCCCTGTGACTTAATCAGCCCGTGCCTTATTTGATATTGAAATGGCTGCTTCTGCACAGCTTGTGACCCCACACTGTTGTACTCCAAGGCTGCTTTGCTATAGTGGAAAGCATGAGCATCTTTCACTATGGATACCTTGGGCTTTCCACTGTTGGGTTGTCCCAAATCATCTCCATCCTCTCTATCCAGCGGGAGGGTTTTTTGCTCACTTACTGGTATGTGTGGGTACGGCTGCTCAAAGGAGATTTGTGTGGGGCTATGACTGCTCTCTTGAAAGGTGCTCCTCTTGTTTCTCCTTTCATCCTCTCATCTTATTAGTCAGCTACGTTGATACCACCTTATTTGCAGCTGCTTTCTATAGAGAACTTACTTGAAACTGTAGAGGCTGTTTAAAACAAGGAGTTCAGCATCTTAAACGAATCGCCAATCCCCCCAAAAGCCACAATTTGAAATGAAGGAATGCAAATAAACACCAAGTTCCCATCTTCCTTTTCACCAATCTAAGCACTTCTTCCCCCACAGCTATCCATACCATATGCTGTCAGAGGTATAAGAAATAGATTAATTGAGATTCTGCTCTTTAATTTAAATTTAAAATCCTCCGTTTCTCTCATCAGTTCAGCACAGAGAAAACTTGTGTGGAAGGAAATGCCTAGGAAAAGACACAAAGAATTAGCTGGAAATTTGATGTTGGGAAGCAGTTTCCAAATAACGACCTTCAATCATTATTAATATTATCTTTGCTGTCCATGCTCACTGTGGCGTGGCAGTGTGGTTAATTTGCACTTCGTACAATATGATGCAGTGATTAAGCATGTATATTTGAATTAGAGTATGGCTTTGGGTGTGGGGTTTGCTTTTTTTTTTTTGGCAGAAGTAGATGAGCTTTAAAAACTATTAAGTTGGTGTTCTGGAGCTAGGTTGGCTGCAGTGTTAATTTGTTGTTATTTTAAAATATATTCTACGGTGTTGCTGTTCTTCAGTCACGTTGCAGAGAAAGGAACTGAGGTAGCTGGAATGCTGACCCATGGGCTATGTTTTCTACATCAGTCACATTTCTGTTTTGCCTTGTGGTTTTATTTATTTATTTTTATTCTATTTGAGTTATTTTAAAGAATAGCTTTGAAGGAAGGTTCTTTTTTCTCCTTTTCCCTCTGCAGGCCCCTCTCTCATAAATAAAGATCACTTTATAATTCCCCTGCCAATTTTACACACAAAAAAGAGTTGGCAGGTCGTGGAAGAGCAGCACAGTTTGTAAGCACTGGGTGAATAAATGTACAGCAGCCATATGGGTTGCTTTGTGATTTTTTTTTTTTTTTTTTGGGTAGCAGGTAGTTTAAGTGGCTGCTGATCCTGCCTCCCACTGCTAGGGCAGCATAAAATGAGGATTTGTTCCTTACTGCTGATTTAATGCCATGTCAGTCACTGGACTATGTATGAAGGAAAGATCTCTTTCTGACTGGGTCATCTTTCCAGCACCCTCTTGCCTTCTTTCAAGATGATAATGTTCCTTCTCTCAAGTCCCCACATTTGGAGAAACCTTTCCATGCTTGTAGCCAAACCTTCAGCTGAAGTTAGTGGAGTGCCTACTTGAGAGACAGTACTTTGGGCAAATCCTTTTGAAAACCAAGTGTTTGGGGAACAGAGAGGAGAGGAAGGTATGGCCAGTTCACTCATCTTGAAGTTCTTCAGGCTGCAGCTGCGACTCTCCATGCTGGTCACTCAGCATGACGAGCTTGAGATTGGAGCCCTAGTGATGAAGCAGGATAATGACATATCTCGGGAACACTCTAGGAGAGACTTATGTTTAGATATGTAATATTATATGAAACCAATGAATGTTTCTGGGAAAGTGAATTTATTGTTAACATTAGCTACTATACAGACATTAGCTGCTCTTCAGACTCTCTCATCTCCTTGAGATGAGCACATCGCTTTGATAGGATGATAAAGTGCTTCTGGCCATCTGTGTTTGATTTTGTACTCCATGGTTTGGTGAGGGCACAGTGTTGATTGGGGTCTCTAGACATATCTCTGACAGAAGTAGGTAGATGGAGAGATGGTAATGAATATTGCAGCAGGGCTGGAAATATTTTTTTTTTTTTTTTGTCTATAAGAGAGGAAGAGATGCAGCAAGATATTAAAGAAGATATATCTGTAACTTGGGCATTAGGGTTTTTTGTCTCTAAAAGATTAGTGGGCTAGGATCTGGTGGAAAGCAATGGACCTGTGACATTGCTTGATAAAACTCCAGAGAAGCCTGCAAAATGGCAGGACAAATAGGACTACGTTCACTGTCTCCAAGTATGGCAGATATTGGAGCAGCTGTGCGCGCCTGACCTTAGTTCCACAGGAGGATGTGTGCAGGATGTGTGTGAAAGGAAAACCACATGCTGAATAATCATGCTGGTAAGGGAGCCAAACCTGGCAGCAGGAGTTTGGCTTTGGTGGCTGGCTGGGAAGAGGAGAGGTGGACAGGGCTGCCAGCCACCCTCAGCCACCTCTGAGGTGAAGCTGACAGGCAGTCACTGTATGCTTTTTGCTAACTGATGTGGACTGAAGCAAAACAAATCGAGAGAAGGGATCAGATGATCCATTATACATGATCTGGACAATGGGATCGAATGCACTCTCAACAAATTTGCAGATGCCACCAAGTTGGGTGGGAGTGTTGATCTGCTGGAGGGTGGAAAGGCTTTGCAGAGGGATCTGGACGGGCTGGATCGATGGGCTGTGACCAACGGAATGAGGTTCAATAAGGCCAAGTGCTGGGTCCTGCATTTGGGTCACAACAACCCCAAGCAGTGCTACAGGCTTGGGGCAGAGTGGCTGGAGAGCTGCCTGGCAGAAAAGGACCTGGGGGTGTTGGTCAGCTGTTGGCTCAATATGAGCCATCAGTGTGCCCAGGTGGACAACAAGGCCAACAGCATCCTGGCCTGTATCAAGAACAGTGTGATGAGTAGGACCTGAGAGGTGATCGTCCCCGTGTACTTGGCACTGGCGAGACCTCACCTTGAGTACTGTGTCCAGTTTTGGGCCCCCTACTACAAGAAAGACATTGAGGTGCTGGAGCGGGTCCAGAGAAGGGCGATGAAGCTGGTGAGGGGTCTGGAGAGTAAGTCTTATGAGGAGAGGCTGAGGGAGCGGGGGTTGTTCAGTCTGGGGAAGAGGAGACTGAGGGGAAACCTTATTGTTCTCTACAACTACCTGAATGGAGGTTGTAGAGAGGTGGGAGTTGGTCACAGATGATAGGACAAGGGGCAATGGCTTCAAGTTGTACCAGGGGAGGTTCAAGTTAGATATTAGGGAATATTTCTTTACTGAAAGGGTTGTCAGGCATTGGAATGGACTGCCCAGGGAGGTGGCTGAGGCACCATCCCTGGAGGTATTCAAGAGATGAGTGGACATGGTGTTCGGGGATATGGATTAGTGTTGGGTTGATGTTGTTTTGAGTGTGGTGTGTGTGGTTTTTTGTTTGTTTGTGGTTGGTGTTTTTCGGGTTTTTTTATTGGTTGGACTAGATGATCTTAAAAGGTTCCTTCCAACCTAGGTGATTCTGTGATTCTCTGTTACTGCGTCTGTGTGGTCAGGTTTTGGCAGTGGGGGTGGCTTCTGTGAGAAGTTGCAAGAAGCTTCCCCCATGTCTGATAGAATCAATGCCAGCTGGCCTGTGATGGTGGCTGCTGAGTGATCTCTCCCTGTCCTTGTCTCAGCCCATGAGCCTTTTGTTAGATTTTATTCTTTCCCAGTGCAGGCAGGGTCAGGAGTGACAGAGTGGCTTTGGTGGGTACCTGGCA
This sequence comes from Scolopax mira, assembly GCA_004320125.1. NCBI lineage: Eukaryota > Metazoa > Chordata > Aves > Charadriiformes > Scolopacidae > Scolopax > Scolopax mira. Next base: position 346,947 of record BJBW01002146.1, on the reverse strand, counting down.
TTCAGTCAGTGTCGACCCACCACAAGAGGCCAGATAGATAGCATTAAGCCCCGGTCAGCAGATATTTTTCTATTTTAAAACAGCTATTAGGAGTATACAGGTGGTATCAAAAATGCATGTAAATACCAAACAAGTAAAACTCCGCACTTGACTATCTCTTAAGGCAACTTAAATGGATCTTTCTCACTGTGCTGTCTGAACACTTAACAACTATCTCCGATTTAAATCCCCATGGTGCTGTTACAAGGTAAGATCAGGTCATTATTATTTTCATTTAAGAGCTAGTGAACTGAGAACGATAGAGCCAAGAATTTTTGTTCCAAATGCAGTCCTTGTAGCACCAGGAGGAATGATTGTGTTCTGATGTAACAGGACTGACCTGGTTGGGGTAGAAAAATGTCTCTGAGAGCAGGCAATGTACTTCCTATGTGTAGAGGGAATTAAAGTTAATCTAATTCTAACGCGCACCAGAGGAAAAAGCCTTATTTTGTAGCTAATTTGTGCTCCACAACAGCAGCACCAGCCTGAAATTACACTAGCAATTAGAAATGGTGCATGGGGTGTTTCACTGCAGGAGCTGTCACGCAGACCATCCTAACTTTGTAGGAGTGATACACCGACTGCCCTAAAAAATACCAGTATTACCACATATTACGAGTTTAAAGAAGAGTGTATGACAATCGGAAATGCAGACAGCGCTGCTCTCATAAGGTTCATGTGGGCAGATGACCAAAAGGTTTGTGGTGGGTCCTATTGAAGAAGTGGGACACTGCAGAATACACCTCCCTTTAAAAACATAGTTGTGTGAAGACCCAGGTGTTTGTGCTGGGATCATGGGTCCCAATGTTCAAGGGGAGCGTTGCTGTTTGCTTGGCAAGTACCCTTCGCTTGGGAAAGTGCATGCTAGCACACTGACACTACTAGAGGCCAGCCCTGGTTCCAGTTCTTCCCTTTCAAAAGGAACGGTGTATCCCTCAGGCCTTTGCAGAAACTCCTTGTACATCACCTATGGTGGCATAAGGCTGTGTCTGATGTCCTTTGGGGCTCTTGTTGCAGAAGTACATTGCCAGGCTTGGTAATGAGGGAAGTCAAACAACTATGGTGGTGATGATGGGGTAGGGAGGAAAAAACAGACCTCTTGTTTGGTAGAGGACCTGTCAGGGAGCTGAAAATGGAGCTGTCACTTTGGGAATCAGGTGTGCCCCAGGCCAGTTCTGTAGCTCTGGAAAAGGAATCCCAGCAAAAAACAGGAAAAGGATATTCTTGGAGAATCATATTGCTCATGGGGGAAATAATCTATCCCTCATTGTACAGGGCTGTAATGAAAATTGAAATTTACAAAAATTGTGTCCTGAATGGGATGGGTGTTCTTTTACTGCAGAAGTGAGGCTTCAGAGCAGCTCAGCCTGCATCCCTCTGGTTCAGGCTGAAGCCTTGGGCAGTTCTGTGTGGGTGAAGCAGTTGGGAGCCAGTGTGTCAGCCTTAGAGCTGCTCTTGTATTTTCATCTGTGTGCTTATGCAGGGGTGGGATTTGCTCACTTGATACGTCTGGCAGATGGAAAAACTGAATACAGCAAGAAGCTATTTGCGCTTCTTCCTAGACACCGCTCCGCAGTGCATGGCTGCGTTTTCCCTGGGACAAGCCTGACACTTGGCAGATTCAGTTCAGTCCCAGGGGTGTCTCTGAACCCAGGTCTCCAGAAAGGCATTTCTCCTTACAGTCATGTTTTCATACGAGTAAGTGATACCCTAATACAGGGAAGGATGAAGGATCCACTTAAGGCAAGCGAAAAGTTTATTGGGTAGGGTAATTCTTGGATTAAAATACTGCCCTTGGGAGCTGTGGTCAGGAGCCTGTTGTGCATAACTCTTCCTTGTATGTTCATATGGTTGATAAAAGTCCACAGCCAGTTTCAGATACTCTTCAAGCCGCCTGCCACAGCCTTCCAGAGCAGCTGTAACTGGATTAGTAAGACACGGAAAGTATTGCAATGCTGCCTGCATCTGATTGTCTGAGTAATGATTAAAATGTTAATGGCCGGCATAGAGGACTAAAGCAGGATGCAAGTTGCAAAGCTTTATTTTGTTGTTCAGTTCTTTGCCTTTTAACCTCCATTGGAATTTATAAAACAGCCATAATCCCGTACTCAGGATCACATCATGTGCTTTTGGGTAAAGGACTGACATCTCCAAAAGCATTGAAGATGCAGGTTGGATACCTCAGACCTTGCCCAAGGAGTGACACTCCTCCTAGGCACCAGGCTTGACCAGAGCTGAGCCTACATTTCTGCAGAAACCCAGTGATACTTTCCAGTGCAGGCACAGTGATTTGTTTGATAATAAATAATTTGTTTGTTTAATAAAATGCAAACCATCTAGCAGCACTGCAATGCGATTACGCTGCTGTGAATTTTCAAATTCCATTGAAGTCCTGCTGAGGATAATGGGAATGGGTCAGGGGGATTCAACTGTAAATCAGAAACTAAAGCATGGCCAATTCTGACAGTGGAAAGAACAGCTATTTTAATGTGCAGAAGCTGAACTGCCAACTCAAAACCAGCTGTGCTTTACAGAGCTACCAGAATGAAAGGTCTCTCTGCATTTGCATATTTTGTAAGACTCATTGATTATTTTCCTTCCCCTAAAGTTTAAGCCATGTCTTTCTACCTCAGATCTGCCTGGCTAGTTGCAGAGATTTTGAGTGCCTTTTTCTGGCATTTAAAGTATCAAATACCTGGATGATAAAGGACAGTTTTTTCCTTTTTGGCAACTTCATACCAATTCAAATGTTTTAATCTGTACATATTAATTGCTCCAATGATGAAAGTTCTGCACTGGGCAAGGCAAGGACACTTCCTTTTGCTGTAGTACTGTCAGGAGTCAAATCAGTGTAACAAAGAGGACAATTTAGCTTGGGGAACCTTGAGCATAAACTAGCTCCTCTGTTATTTTTCAGTTAGTAATGAACCAGCCAAGAAGTTTGTCCGGTGGCATGAATATGTGACAGGGAGCCAGGAATTGTTTCGTTTCTTAATAATTAGGAGCAGCCAGCTTCCTCTCTGAGCAGATCCTCCTCCAGGAGAATGGAACAGCTTTTTTGCTGTAGCCTTGCTCTTTGTTTGATTCTTTTGGTGTTTTTCTTTTTTTTTTAAGCTTCCCTCCCCTCTTCCCTCCCCCAACCCCCCCCTTCACTGTGTCTGAAAGATGACACAAGGCAGCATTATCTCACTAGAACGTGCACTGAGAAGACCATTTAGTGAGCCAAATTTGACGACGGTTGTTTCTGGTGCATACACTTACTGCACCTTGTGATGCTAATCTGTCTTGAGAAAGCTTCAAAACAGCTTGCTGGTAGGTTCCAATATTGCCTTCTGTCTGAAATACAGGTTTCCATCAGTGCAAGCAGCTTCATAATTCCACCTGTATGCCTGATGAAGAAGCTGTACCATGAGAGGCTGCCCAGGGGTTACACTAAATCAGTCCTGACTGTATCGGTCACACTCTTTTTCTCTTGCTCAAGGGTCCTCAGAGGAAGGGCTGAGCTGCCAAATGATCAGGGTGCCCTTGCAGTTAAGGTGGGTACCAGGTCAGCTTTTGGGGACCCCCTGCACAAATGGGCTCTGAGGGCAGATGCATTCCCACTGTGAGCAGGGGTGTCCTGCTGAGTTTGGTGGAAACTACATGAGCTGTGGGATCAGTTTCTTGGTTATGGAAAAGGTAAAGGCTTCTCTCTTCCAAATGTTTCTCATATCTGCTTTAACTGCTTTTATTGAGTACTTAGTATTAATATCCCCCAGGTTTCTAGGGCATGATCGTTCTTCTGATATGTAAGGCTAATGCATGTTAGAACCACCCAGTTTTAATGAGACCTTTGCCTGTAGGTCGTGTCTCAATGAATCTTGGTTATTACAAGAAATGCTTTGGAGAGACATTTTTTTTATTATTATAAGAAATTTTTAATTTGTAAAAATCCATACAATGGATTACAAATTTGGTACAAATTTATACCATGGATTGAGTCCTGACTTTGTCTAAGCCGATAGGAAAACTTCCATCCTTCCAAAGGAGCTGTGTCGGATCCCTTTTTATAGAGATCAGTTCTCCATTAATTCTCATTGTATATTTTTGTGGCACTCATCTCCAGGGTATCTCAAGCCTCTTTTCAAGCTGAAATGGGAAGTTAGTCATGAGATCCGTGATGGTTACAAGCCAGATGTTCTTTTTTTTCTTTCCTCGCAAGTGGGAGGACAGAAGGCAGTTTCTTCAGTATGTTCATTCTCAGTGTGCCATTTCCTCTTGTGAAGTGCTGTCTAGTATTCTTGTTTTATTTGTGTTTCCAAAATCTTAGAGTCATAAAAGGATTTTGCATGGTTTATCTAATTTTACATATAGTAAAAAAGCCCTGTGTGTTAACATAGCAAAGAAAGATTCTGCGTAGTCGAGAATCAAAAAGCTCTTGCAGCAATGTGCATAATTACAGGGCTGCTGTTTAGTCATCAGTCACGATATGTGTGGATGTTTTTGTCAATTCAACATTTCTTCCACTTAAGATGTAAAACAAATTTACATGAAGAATTTAATTTGCTCAGCACAATAGGGCTTGACCCACCTGAATCTATTAAAAGCTATTATAATATGAAGGCTAAAGACTAACATCCCAATCAGGGTTATGTTTACAGGGTCATAATATTCCCTTCAATTTAGAAAAGTGCTTGGAGGACTGGGCCCTATGCTTCTGCAAAGATATAAATGAGACATCCAGATTTAAATTAAAGAGCTCAATTTTTCTGCATTAATTTTTTTCTTCCAGGATAAATGCATCTGGAACAACGGACAGAGGAATATTCTAACTGCCAATTTGTAATGGGAAAATGGTTTTCTTTTTTAATATATTGCTCATATTGAACTTCTGCTTTTTTTTTTAAAAAAACCCCTTTCTCTCTGCTCTGCAAATCAGCCAGAAGAAATCAGTAGCTCAGTTGTTGTTTGCCTGCAAATGAGTTGTCAGCATCCTGTAATTCTGCTGGCTTGAAATATGGCCTCATCTCCTTTACAGTAATATGAGTGGAGAAGAGCCAAGTGGGGTGGTTCTCTGCGAGCAGGAGTGTGGGTGGAAGCACTGTTTTTTGTGGCATGCTGCTCTCCATTCTCTTAAAATCATAAATCTGTGGGTAAGGGATTTTAGAAGAATAGAGAACATCTTTTCAGCGTTGAAGTAAAAATCATGAATTAGTCATGCTTGCATTGGTTCTGTGTATTTATCAGAAACATCTGATACGGCTTCAGATTCCCATATCCATTTTGCTGACCTTTGGGAGATTCTGAAATTGTAGCTATTTGTTGAAATATTGAAATTGTAGCTGATTCTGATCAATGAATAGTGGTTCATTTACTGTGGGTTACATTCCTGCTCCTTTCCTTCCTCCCCAGCCCACGCTTTTTGCTCATCTCTATACAATGCAGTTTATAACTGATATTTTGTAAGTGTGCTACAAGGCTTATGAAGAAGAAAGGAAAAAAGCAAGACATGCAGTTAATCCCATGAGTTTCTCATCAAATGCATAATGAACACCTTGATCCTTGATTCAGAATGATTATTTTGTATTTATTCCTTTCTTGCCACTTCTTTCACGGACTCTTGATCATGGGTGAGTCAGTTAGACGGTGCTGAAACCCTTGGATTTCCCATGGATAAAGGTTTTTCTGAAGAATTGCACGACCTGTTTCTTAAAGTACAACATAACTCCTGAAGACATGTTCTAAGGTTCTGAAGCTTGTTCAGTCTACTCAGCTCAATACTGCTGTGACCTTTTACATAAGCCAAAATGTTATTCCTTGGTGTATGCTTGATGTTCTATGTACACCAACGTGGAGTAAACCAAAAAAGAACAGATTAGAGGGTGTAAAAAGCTGGCAAAAAGCAGAACTTTGAGAACTGAAAAAAAAAAAGTCATCTACGTTCCTGAATGTTACCCAGGCATGTGGCTTGACAAGTCTGTTATAATCCTTCAAAGAAAAAGGAGGAAAACAAGGATGGTCATCCCCATCAGATGTTAGAAAAATGGCTGTATGTAGAGGAAGACTGTATAGCAAAGGACAAAGCAGATGGTAGCAGGAAAGCTTTGTACAGCTGTAGCGAGGAGGTTTAGTTTCAATGCACTGCTGAGAAGTGAATGTCTTCTCTACTTCTTTGAAGCAACCATGCTTTCCTTGACTTGTGCGAGATCGACCTGAAAGATAGTTCTCTAGTGTCAGAAAAAGATACGGTCTGATTAGCAGTAAAAGATTTCTATTAAAGTTTTCAAGTTCTATAGTGTTTGTGCACCATGATTAGCTTTGCTTTTAGGCAGGTGAGCATCATCTTTGGTGGGGGTGAGTACATTAACATGGACTGAAAACTGTCTAAGTAGTTTTAAGTCCTGCAAAGGAATGATAATCACTGCCATAAGTAGGAAGCTTTTTCTTTTTTACTTCCTTCCTCTCTGTGCTCTAATTATACTCCAGTAGCCAGCCATTTGTACCCTCGAGGCCACAAAGCAGAAGCTGGGAGGGCTTGTTGCAACTCAATCCCTTGGTGAATTGCCAGCTTCTGGAGAGCGCTGGCCACTGGCTTCAACAGTTCTTGTCCCAAGACAGGTTCATTTGTGGTCCAAGTCTATTGGTTTCACTGGAGTTACACTATGGGTAAATTTAGCCCTCTTGGTAGTCCAAGCAACCCCAGGAGCAAAGTGTAAGAATGCCTTTAAGCTTCTTGAGGTCTATTGGTGTGCCTGGCATATGCTTAAGTTTAACTGTGCTCATTGTGAGAGATGTGAGGGCAGTAGTAACTTTCAAAGTCCCTTTAACGTTAGTGTGAAATATTACTAAGAGCCATGAACTGAAAGATGGAAAACTAGGAGCTTCTAAGAAAATGAGCTAAGCTTTAATCCATGCTTGCGGATGTCTTGTTTCTGCCAGAGATGGGGCTCCTCATGCTCAGGAGCTGTAATTGCAATTGCCCTTCTAAGTGACCTGGCAAGGGAGCTGAAGGAAGCAGGTGAAACTGAAGCATCATCTGGTCACAGGAGTCAATGTCTAGTTTTGAATATAGTGGTAGAAACTCTGTCCCCACAAGAGGGAAGTGTAATTCCTCGCACCCAGTGGGTGGTAGTTCTATTTCTCCACAACATTTAAAATCTGGAATATTAATTAGATCCTCAGTTTCAGTGCAGAGAAACTTCTTTTTTTTTTTAAAATGTGTTCTGCCATCCTGGTGGAGTAATTATACAGAGATGTTAGCTGGAATCGATAATGAAGGCAAGATTTGGGAATAGCAACAGGATGTGTTGCTGCTATTGATCAAAGGCAGCGCGGCTGGTTTTAAACACTGCTCCTCTCTTTGATTTTTTTTTTTTCTCCTATTGATTGAACACAGTAGATAAGCAACTGTCTATGTAGCATAAGCATTTATTATGGCTTTTAAGCTGGCTAAGGACAGCTTTGAGTTAAGTATGAGAGTTTAAATGATGGTTTTCTAATACATGCTGTCTATAAGACTTTGCTTGCAGGGGCAATACAGTTTTATTTAAAAATGGTGAAATCTTAACTACAGGCATTTTTTTCTTTCGTATTCGAAAAGAAGATAAAATATTGCAAAATTAATTACAGGAGGGGAAAAGGCTTTTTGTTTGTTTGTTGTAATATGTGGTTATGTGTGTAGTGCTCTCAACAAACTATATTCTCATCTTGACAGTTTTTGAGAAGTTTATGTAAATTAGTCAAGTGTCTTAAAATGAGGATACAAATGGAACTACCTGGAGCAATCTGGTAGTTCTGCAGTCAGTTCCAATGCAATTAATAGAAAACTTTCCATTGACTTGTTAATGAGTTAGGTTGGACCCTGGGGTGTCATTGTTAATGTCTCGGAAAGGTCAGGATCGATTTCCTGGCATCGTTTTTGTCTCTAAAGAGGCTCTTTGCAATTCTATGGGAGACATAGCGATATTGATATTCCTATTCCTTGATGATTCTCTGTATAATTTAAGTTCTACCTACCATCCAAGGTTTTGTGGAATAACAGAGGCAAACAAAAAAATGCTGCATTTTGGGGAAGTTGTTCATATCTTAAATGCCTAAAATAGTATTTCTGCATAACGTCGAGCTTTTCCCCGCCCCCTCCAGGTCATTCTAAATTTTATTCCAATATTGTACTGCTGTAGTTTTTCCTTACTGATTGGGGAGCTAAGAGAAAGACTATTCCTGCAAGTGGAAGTAGGCTGCCACGTTGCAGTTAGGGAGCGAGTTGTGTTGCGTTTTGCAACCTGCAGAGGGATAGCTGCACACCTCTGGGGATCCAAATCTTCGGGTTCCTGCCTTGTCAAAACCACCTGAAGCTTCTGTGAAAGTTTCCACCGAGCAGGCTTGTTTGTCTTGCCACGTGAAGGTTAGTTCCACTCAGTTAGTGCTGGCCATGTACCAAAAGGTTGGTGTTAGTAACCTGGTTTGGAAGTGTGCTCGGGCTGCCCTTCCAACGGGCCAGAACGAGAATTCTTTCTCTGGTTTCGCTGGAGAAACACACCCTGTGTTTGAAAGCACAGGATTCTCTTGTACAACTAGGTGGCTGTGCTTGACATACTGCAGTCCTTGCAACAGGAATATAAAATCCACCTGAAAAAATACAAGGCGTGGAGAGAAGGAAATGTTGGGCAGAGGACCAGGGAGCTCCGTTCACAGTGATGACGTTTGAAAAGGATACTCCATGTGCTTGTTTATTTTTTTTGAAATATTTAACCTGACACACTTCTAGAGAGGATTTAATTTCACAAATTAATATCTGACTATTTCTTCAGGTGACGTATTGATACCTTGAGTCTCCTGAACTCACTTGTCGTGCTTTCCTTTATTTTTAGGATACTGGGGTAGGCAAATCAAGCATCGTTTGTCGCTTTGTCCAGGACCACTTTGATCACAACATTAGTCCTACTATTGGGTAAGTACCACGCATAATCTCTTTTCTTTTATATATATTTTTTTAACTCTCTGCCCTCTGCTGAGATCTTTTCTTTTTGTTACTTTCAAGGCTCTGATAAGTTAGAGGGGAAAAAAAAAATATATACAGGATTCAGTCTCACTCAACTCTTTACTCTTCTTTAATGGCTTTCAGGTCATGTTACCTGTTTAGAGAGTCTGGGGTTGCCCCGAACCAGGTCTACTCTGCTCTCCCTGTTCTGGGAATACAAAGGGGCCCTAAACCTATTATATCGCAGCATACTCTGTTGTGGAGAGGCTGATGGAGATCTGCCATTCTCCTCCGTGAAGGGTATCTCTTGAAATAGCCTCTTTTCTGGAGCTGTCCAGAACCATGCCGTATTGACCTGTGTCGTGCATGGCCATGACTTTCAGCTCTTCTGGTTTTTTGTTCTCTACCCATCTTGCACCCAGAGATTCTTAGATGTCTTACTCAGCTGGTTTTCTTTTGGTTTTGCCTTGTCAAGAGCCTTCCTGCTTTAGACTGTTTTTGTCATAAGACCTTAGGATTAAAATCACTTTAGTTCCCACTGGTCAATGAGGTCTCAAATCTGATCCTTGTTGGCTAAGGAACTGAAACTGCAAAACCCAAGAGGCTGTCACATGCACAATGACCAGGGCACTCCATAGCTGAGTAATGTCAGGAGAAACCATGGGGAACCCTTAAACTACATTGTGTGTAGCCTAGACTGGACTGGAACATGGACAGTGTCTGTTCCCAGGTGTGGACATACTTTTTTCTAGGTTTAGGACATGTCCCATTATCGTCTTTCTTAAAATACAGATAATGTGATTTAAACTAAATATAATTAATTCATACCTGTTCTTTTTTCAAAACTGCCAAGCTTCCATGTGTCAGACCATCAGAAGCCTGTTAGTCTTGCAGTTGATTTGAATTCCAAAATTTTTTCTTTTAATATCTTAGGGACAAATCTGCCAACTCCAATGTTACTTGGAAAATTCTGAAAATTCTTGATCTCTTATGGGAAAGGAAGCTAATATGTGATGTTGACAAAGGAATAATTTGGGTAGGAATGGCTGATCTGACTTGTGTGTTAGAGCAGTTTTAAGCTGTCTGTGAAGGATTGGTATTGATTGCTGTATATTGTTCCGAGGGTTAGATGATATCTTATATAGCTCTGCCTTTTGATGCATGAAGAAGTCTCAGCTGGAAGTTGCACATTCAAGTTCCAGGACAATTTTGGCCTCCTGAATGTAGTAAATGGAGAAAAATGGACAGAGAGAAAGGAAGCATGTAATGAATAACATTACTGACTGAAGGACAATTGTTTGCAGTGAAGGAATTGATGGGAACTTGAGTGTTTCTTTACTTCTAAATTACCATCAGCCTTTTTCCCCAAGTAGTTATTGCTGAGTAAATGTCTTCTGCTCAAATGGAAAAAAAATGGCTGTAGAGGAGAACTCAGGAAATGTTTTGATCAGTCATATGTTATTTGATGTCATTTGGTGCTTTTGTAATGACAGTGCGTTGTATCAAATGCATCCCTATGAGCCAGATAAAAAGTTACCACAACAGAAATTGTTCAGCAGTGTCCAGAAAGGATAGGGGAGAAAAAAAAAATCTACCAGAATTCGGCAGTTTCTCCTAGCCAGCTTTCAAGTGAAATGCTGGAGTATAGAAAAAGCCTATAAAATTGTAACGTTCTTTCCTTAAAGAAAAAGCACACTGTGAAGACATACGCAAATTGCATTTCTTACAAAAAATACAAGAAGCTTCATCTGATTTTGGAGGGTGGAAGAATTTTTTCCTCTTTGTTTACCACATACACATGAATTTTCTGTTCCTTGGTGATCCAGTCTCCTAGGTGTAACTGGAAAGTTGCACATGTGTTGGCTGGTATGGTGCTAGCTGATGCCTTCTTTTCAGGTGCAGGAGCATCTGTGTTCCTGGGCCAATGCACAAATGCTCTCTGAACCTCAGAGGCTTTTCCTTTCTTTTAAAATACATATATAGGTATCATATATTTTATCTGAGAAAATGGAGACTTTCACGTCCGTCAGCATTTTATCAAGGTTTTGGAGTTTCCCCATATACAGTCTCACCCAGCAGAACCAGCTAAGTAAGGTCTATAGGTTGCAGATTCAGAGTGTTGGTCATGTTATGAATTTCTGCTGCTTCTTTTCAGGGCATCCTTCATGACTAAAACTGTACCTTGTGGGAATGAGCTTCATAAATTTCTTATCTGGGACACAGCTGGTCAGGAACGGGTGAGTATTAGTTTGCAGTATGTCTTTGCTATCCCGGTCTCTCTTAATGTGTTGGCATACTTGTTCTAAGCTTTTCATCTTCAGAAGATTTTGGAAGTATAACCCAAGGTTCTGCAAAGCAGGTGGTCGGCAATCACCAAGTATATAGGTTCCCATTTCACGGTTGGGGAAAATGCAGAGGCAGGCTGACCATGCCACTTACACAGTGCCCAAATGATCTCCAGATCCCCTTTGATTTTTATATTGTTTATGTGGGCAGCTTTCGCTGGTGGTGGAAAGCACTTGGCTTCCAGCAAGTGCTGGTGGGTGGCCTGAGCTTAGGTGATGACTCTGGGATTGTCCTGAGTTGGGACATTGAATGTGGGCATGGGTTGTGTCTGCTTTATTATTTTGGAAACTGGCACTGGTAACCTGAGCCACTTAGGGCTTTTGTCTTGATTTTTTTTTTTTTTTTTCAAGCTTGTGAAGCGAATTGCTCAAATTAAGTAGCTTTTTCTTCGGTTTTTCAAAAAAGCCACAAGAGTTTGTGGGCATTAATTCATATTGACTGTGTGTAACCCTGATTGGTTATTTGTTTCTTTTAATAGCTCCAATGGCAGTAGTATTCAGTAATGGGCAGTAGAGTTCTCTTAATGTATGACCGCTTTTATCTTTAGAAATTTGAAAGAAATGGGAAGACCCACACAGGTTTTAATATATCTTCAAACTTTCTTGTGAAATTGCATCATTGCTGTTGGTAGATAAATGTAGCTATGCTTATGTTAGGTTGGGGTAAAACAAGATGCTTGTACAGGCTGTAATGTCAGTTCCCCATATGTCCTTCTGTTTTCTCCATACATTGTACGTATATTGCAGGCAGTGAAGTTTTTTGCTGTTAAATGTGGAAAATGCTTGTACTTTTATTTATAATGTGCAGCATTATGTAAAGTAGCCCTGATGAAATCTGTTGACTCTGAGCAATTCAGTATGTTATTTATGATGAGAAAATGGATCTTGAAAAGCATTTGAATCATAGCATAATTCCTTCCCTTTACTCTTCTTTGTTCCATTTCTGTGTGGTCTGGAGCTGATAACTGACTAATTATTGCAAGAGGTAGCAAAGGTTCAGTTTTGTTTCCCATGGTTTGAGTTTCCTTGCTTATTCTCTTATTCTCTCTCTTTCCTCTTCTGCTTTCCTTTTTTATTTTATTTTAGTTTTTTAGTACACAAAACTCAGTTCTTGACATTTAGATATAAGTAATAATCTGTTTTCCCACAGTCTTAAGACTCTCCAAGCTTTTTTTTTTTTAGGTGAATATTAATAAAGTAATTTTTACTGAACTAAATGATATCTCATTTGAAGCAGGAAATCTGTGACAGAGCTCTGACTCTGGACAAAAAATCCATCCTTCCTATCTAGTCCCTTATGTTTCCTCTCAATTTTTTTTTTAAGCTTGTAATTTTTAAAAAAATCTGCTTTCCTTTTTTTGGTGTCCAACAATAATGAGCAGTGACCACCCCAAACCTTGATAAATTGTTCAGAATCTATCACAGTTATGTTACAGGTTTTTGTGTGTAATTGTGAATTACAACCTCTTTGGTCCAGGGACCATCTTTTTCTTATGTGTTTGCACAAAGTATTTCCAATCCTTCAGTAGGACTCTAGGAAACTGGGGTGAATCAGTAAATGAAGTTGGTGGGTGATGAGTGCTAGCCACCAAGGCAGGCAAATTTCCCAAAGTGAGGTCCATGCAGTTACAGGTTGTTCTCTGCCCTAGAACATCCCCATTTTACAGGTAAACATGTGATGCTTCTCAATAGCTTATTCGCTTTAATTTGGGTTTGGGATTTTGGTTACTTTGTCTTGTTACTCCCTCTAATCTGCTATTCAAGAACAAATGTCTCCCCCTGTTAATTTCTTTCTCATTATCCTCTGAACAACAGTGATGACCCAAACTTCCAGCTACCACAGCCTCTGGGCCTATTGCTGTTTTACATAGTGTATTAATAAATGGTCTTCTGAGTGGTGTTTCTGCGTCTTCTGAGTGGTGTTTCTGCTTCAAGAGCTGTTCTCTTTCCCTCGTTCTTTGCAATTTTCTTGAACCTTTATGTTCCACTGCTAAAATCTGGAAGTTTTGTCAATGCCTCTATTGTCTCTGTTGCTGATAGCAGTGTTTAGGACTTCCTGCTCTTTCAACATTGCCTTTGTTTGGCTTCGTTATCCTAAACACGAGGCCAAGCACAGGACTTGCATGTGCTTATTCTGGAGTTAGAGCACTCTGTGCTTCTTCAGCTGTCCTTGCTGATGTGGAGCCTTCACAGCAGAAGAGCCCCGAGTGAGATTTCACTGAAGTCTTACTTATGCCTTGAAACTTTAAACTCAAACAAGAGCAGGCAGGTGGAAACAACAGCAGCAGCACTTCTGTGCTCCTCATTCATGATTTTCTCCTTTTTCACGAGGTCCTCTGGTCAAAAAACTGGGAAACTACCAGTTGGGAGAGTGTAGAGAAACCACTGTTATGTATCTCAGACACAAGCCCTTATTTATGAGGTGCTCTGTGAGTGCAAGTGTGCCTCCTGGCCACCTCCAGTCAGCTGGGAGAAACTGGAAATTCATGTGGCTGCTTCTGAAAAGGTATCCTGGATGCTCAGAGAAGCCAGCTGGAAGCACTCAGCACCCCCTTGAGGCATAAAATCAGCTTTCAGACAGCCACTTGTAACGTTGCTAGCCTTCAAAAATGCTAGTCGTTGCTGGGTTGTAGAAACATCTGAGTTAGTTGAAGAATCTTAATATACAGGCCAGCCAGTGAACAGATAACTTCTGATTCATATGGGTAATAGATACAATATTGTATTTCTTTTGTATCAGGAGACTTGGAATTGTAGGCAAATTAGGGAAGGAACCAGATTTGCCATTTTGTGAGAAATAATGAGCAAGCATCACTTCTGCATAACGACAATAATGCATCAGGAAATGGAGATCAAAAGTGTTTCTATCATAGCTTTGGAGCGAATGCTCAGTGTGTTTCCTGGAGGAGACCCTGCAGAGGAGTATGTGGCTCTGCAGGAGCTCTTGCTGTGGAAAATTCATGTTGTACTCAATTACAAAAGGAGAAAGCTTCTTAATCCTTTTATCTTGCTGTTGGTTTTTTTTTTTTTTTCTCTTCCCTTTCTTGGGTAGGGAGAACCTTAAACTGTCAGCACGCTTAACAAAATCCCCCTACTTTTTTGTCCTAAGTACTGGTCTCTGCAGACCCAGTTGCTTTGTTGGTGTGCTATCAGAAAAGCTCGCTTTATTCTGTTTCTCAGGGTCACTTTCCCTCCACCCTGCTGTTTTCCAAAAGTCACTTTTTCCCTATCTCGCATTTTCTCCACCAGCCTTAAATTGTTGCCATGGACTTCAGGACTTAAATGCTTGACAATTATATTATTGTTAGCAAAGATTCCCTAAGAAGAGTCTCTTCAGGAGTTAGTTAATGATGTTTTTATTAGCATATATTTAGGTTCATGGTGCCCTAAGTGGCTTCTAATTACAATGCTTTGTCTGAATGCCTTGGGTGGCTGCCAGCTTTCCATTTTGCCAGTTGAGGAATATTGTAGCAAATAGTTGGGGAGCCCGAGGGCCATGTTTCTAGGGCAGGAAAATTTATCTCTGTCCTTTTTAAATTTACTGTGTTGAACTCTGGGATTTTTAATTTTGCTTAACAGAAGGAGCCTCAATTACTTGAGCCCAATTTAAACCTTGAAAGGAATTACCCTGACTTGTGGGAGAGTTTTTTGTTTGGTTGTTTTCGGGGTGGGGGGGGGGGGGGGGGGGGGGGGGGGGGGGTTGTGTTTGGTTTTGGTTTTGGCATTTTTGTTGTTTGTTTGGGGTTTTTTCTTTTTCAAAAACTGCTCCATTTCCTGAAAAGGCTGATTGATGAGTTATCTACAGCTCTTTATAGCCTCCTTTCTTCTGAGTGACAGTAGTTGTCCTGGTGATTCAGAGACAGGGGTGAAAATGCTCCTTGAGAAGAGGACCTGTCCTTGCTGCCATCTTGACTGGGATGTTTCCCCTAAGCTGAGCAACCTAATAACTGAGTTTATGGATGCTTCCTTCCTCTGAAACCAGACTATCCTGAGAGGAATTAACACCAACTATCAATGACTCCTCAATTACTTCTGCAGTTAAGACGTGCCCTGAATTTTGCTCTACGGTTTGATGTAGGTGACTCTGGTGGTGGACCACAACTCAGCCAGTGTGGAGGTGGTTCCTTGTATGTGGTGTAAGGACCTCCCTGCAGTGAGCTACTGCTTGTGTGCTGCGAAGGTCAGCAGGTGATGTGGTAATACGTGTGTTTCTGAGAGCACAAGTGGCATTAGAGCTAGTAAGGGAATATGTTATGTTTACTATTTTTAGAGTGAACGTAAAGCATGGTAAATTGTTTAAGAGATGTATGTGGATGTGGGCTTTTTTTCTTAAGCATCAGCAACCTTGTAGCATGTGTAGCCTGAGTGTGAGCCACAGTTTAGTGTCTTTTGCATTCTTTGTGTAGTGGCTGCAAACTTCAGAAGGGTTAAGCACAGCTCATTTCTGTAATGTTGCAAATGTTTGTTTTCTGCTTATTTTAAATATCTTCAAGATATTAAAATGTTGGAATTTTTCCCTCTTCACTTAAAGTTTTTTACATATTTGAGAAAAATGCTCATTCCTACATATAAATCTTCTTCAATTTAACTAGCAAAAAATACCTGTAGGTTGGAGTCAGACAGATCTTTCCTGATTTATTCAGCTGGTGAATCTTGAGAAGTGCGATCTTAGCCTTCAGTCATTCAGGGAAAACTACTCAAGGTTATAAAATGCTAAATGGTATCCGATAGTGGCTTTCATGCCACTTCTCCATTTGCTCTTTGCCAGCTGAGAATGACAGGAATTTTGTATCCCTCCCTTTGCTGCTGCTTGTATGAGAAGCTTATGTGTCAGGATCATCTGTTGGATGCTTCTGGGTTTTTGCCTTTGCTTCTCTCCACACCCCAATTTTCTGTTTGTTGGCAGCCGCCGCCTCGAAGGCAGTGGGAGCAGGGCATGTAAATGCCCACACTTGGGCAAGTAGAGGTCCTCAGGCTGTGAAATAGGTACTTTTGTGGTGTACGGACTACTTCATTGAGCCCATGTAACACAGACACAGTGGTGACCACCTCTGGCTCTTCCCCCGTTGGTGCTTACCTGGTCCACGGAAGCAGTTAAGGCAGCTCTCCTAGGTAGGCTGGTAGTAACATTCTTCTGGCACTGGTCTACCATGCTCTTCACCACAAAAACCTCAGTGGTTTGGGTTGTGGGAACAGGGGCCAAAGTGTGAGGAGGAATGTGCTTCAGGTGGGTTTGGGAACAGGACTGAAGGAGTTTGTGGAGGCAGCGTGGCAGGAAGGGCCAAGGACAGGAAAAACGGGACACTCAAAATAACCTGCAGAGGGGCTGGGAATGGGCTATTGAGCAAGGAGGCTAGACTGGAAAGGTGAGTGTGTGTAATAGGAAGGACATATCACTGCCCACACACGTAAGTGGCTATCAGAGAGCCAGGAGCTGTGGTTGTCCTTACCATTAATGGCACCCAGATAAAGAAAGGATCTCCAACCTTGGGAGGAGTCAAGAGGTTTGGTTTTGGCCTCTCAGGCGCAATGTACATAGTCAGAGCACAACTTCTCAAAAATGAAATCTAGTCAATTGAGTACAGCTGTCTGGAAGCAAATCTTGTGCTGCTCTGCACCTGCAGGTGCTTGAAAAGGCACAATGTGGAAAATTCATGGCTGAATTCAGCCCTTGACATGAGGAGGTGTGTAACACTCTGAGCACTGGGCTGATCCTGCTTGCTCTCTGCATCCTTACCCTTTCCAGCCATGCCTGTAAGCAGAGTTACAGTCCTATTGCAGCAAGAACAAGTGATGGTTTTTACAGTCTAGGATGGTAAAAGCAACTCAATAGAGGGGTTGTGGGGTTTTTGTTGTTTTTTTGTTTGTTTTTTTTTCTCTCTTGGCTGTGGAATATGGAAGAGACAGCCCTGCTGTGGCAGTAAGCCAGTGCTGGTGTGTCGTACTACAGGATGGTGCAAAGAGCTGCAGACATGAATTAGTGTTCCCTGGTGTGCCTGGCAGATTGAGTGAATCCAAGCTGTCTTCAGCAGCATTTGTCAGCCTCCATATAAATAGGCAGGAGTGGTTCATTTTTATTTCTGCATTTATTTGGCCTCTGTTTTGTTTTTAAACCAGCTACATAAGGCGTGGTTAAGAGACTTTGGCTACCACAGCTTGGGTGTGATTTATGTTGTGTTCCCTTGAATTTGTTGTTCTCTTCGAAGTATTGCAATATGGTTACTCTGTAGGTTTTTCTTCTTCCCCATTCTATATTGTTAGTAGAGGGGAAATGTGAAAAGCATTACCTACAACCAAATATACCCCTCCATGATGAGATGCACAGGAAACAGAAAGCAAAATGTTAGAGAGCTTTCGAACTGGTGTCAAGTTCCTTAATGGCGGGTTGGTTCTATTTTTCTGCCCTTTGCAAGGGTGAAGCTTCTGTTGAGTTTGGTGAGATGGCCCAGATCAGGAGTTGCAGGATCCCAAAATACAGGGAGAGCAACTCTGGCTATGCTACACTTCCATTTCCACCACTTAAAACTGTATTTGTCCTCTGTGCTGTCCAGCTGCACAGGTTGGATCCTGAGAGAAAAAGGGGACCTGCTTTCAGAGGAAATTTCACAAGGTGCATGTGGCCTCACCTCTTCCTTTAGTGGCAGAGATGAGGAACCGCAAACGCGAAGTGGACACGCGGGTAGAGGAGCAGGAGTACGAAGGTGCTCTGAGCCCAGTCAGTCGTTGCACTTAGGCAACTGGGTAGGTCTATAGCATGCTATGTGGTGGTGCTCTAAGGAAGACAGTCTAAAAGCCTGCATGAAGCTACACAAATCATTGATTTTTTTTTTGTTATTTGGCATGTCTTCAGTTAAATAAGTTTCTTATTTATATTTTTAAAGCCCCTTTTTGCCTGCAAAATGTGCCCCTATAGCTTAAGCATTGCATTGCATTGCATGGGTTAGCAACCTCAGCCTCACAAGCCCTTATCAACCTCGACAAAAGCAGAACAGGTTAATGAGCAGTGCATGTGGGTCAGTGTCTGCAAATAGGCAAATTTTTTGTGGATACTGAGTGAGAGGCACCGGACTTCTAAATTTCCACAGCAGGTGAGTTGCTAATGATAATTCAGTTATTATACGAAAATGGGAGTTATTCCCAGTGCCTAGAAGTGCATAGAGGAAAATACTTGGGTGAAAGAAAGAAACAGTGGGTTTGAAAACCAGGAGTATAAGTAGAAAGTCTCTGAACATTTTGACTGTCAGTGGAATTGTATGCTGCAAAGGTGTCAGTGACTTTTTTTGGAAACAAGAGAAGCAAAGCCACTAGTGAATGTATTTACTGGTTAAAGGATGACCATGTGTGTATGATGCAGCCATGAGAAGTTACATGCTAGGGGGAATGCAGTTAAGGCTGTTTAATGTCTGGAGTGCTGCATACAAACCTGGTCACCAGCAGCCAGGAAAGATGAACTGAAGTGGAACCAGGTGCAGAGAAAGGTGATTAGACCCTGCTTTTTCCCCATTACCTTATCTTCACACTGGAAGAACCTGGGTTAGCAGACTGGCAAGTTTAAGACTGCAGGACTGCTCTACATTGGTATTTCAGCTAACGACAAGCATTGATGCTTAAATTCAAGAGGTCAAAGTGCAACTAAATTACAAGTAATTTGGTAATTAGGAATTCAGAATTTATTAACCATCAAAATAATATGATCCCCGTAGAAGTATCATGGAAAAAAATTATTTTAGGCTGGACCTTGACCAGTTTTTGAAATGGGTTAGGAGTGTGGTGACTTCTGATGGTTGAAGTTGATAGATGATTGTTTCAGATCTGCGTTTCCCTGTTTGCCCGAGGTGATCTGAGCTGCTGGTGGCTGCAGGTAAGAGTGACATCTGCCAGAGCACTGTTATCCACTGCAGGTTACAACAGGACAACCTCAGTGAGCTGGGATTGTGACCTGGGTGTCCATGTGGAAGACCTGGGGGTGGTTACCTGAGCATTTTAGGTGGCCCTTCTTGAGCAGAGCTGTTCTCATACCAGCTCTCAAAGTGCTCCTCTTTCTCCTAATTCCCTTGGGAATTACTGGGTACAGAAATACAGAGCTATAAAATCAAGGTTATAGTCTTTGTAATTTATAATGCAAAGGTAGTCCTGTGAGATTTAATTTTGTGAGCTGGTTTTTTGTGTGTCATTTGTTTTGGGTGTCTGTCCCACATTTGTCCTTGGCAGGTAAAAAAATATGCACTTTAGTATTTTGTAACCCTTTAATTAATTCTGTGTGACACTCTTTTTCCAGGTAATTAGGCCAGAAAAAGGTTCAAGAGCTTTTGTGCACGGATTTAAAAGGGGAAAAAAATAAAAATAAAATTTAAAAAGCATCAAATAAACATAATTATTTGCATAATACTTTTACTAGTATGTTCATAAAATTGGAGAATCCATGCTTATAAAACACATATGTTAGGAAGCTCATATTAGATCATAAAACTTGCTCAGAGTTAAAATTTTTCAACCCCTCTTGATTCATTCAAAGAGTCTTTTCCTGTTTTCTGGTGGACAACAGTGATTTGTTATGACTGGGACATAGTGTATCATCATGTTTGTTTACTAGACAGTACAAAAGAATGACAGGGGATTTAATTTTGGTTTTATTTGATGTTCTGTACTGTGATAACTGATAATAGTTGTTACTAGTATACTTTCAGTTGTTATTAAACAGTTTCAAAGTATCTCTTCTTTTCCTCGCAGACTGTAGAAAATTGCATTAAGATGCATTGTAATCTCATCTTGGTCATTTTGTCCAGTGGTAAAATACAAAATCCTGAGTGTCAGGTTTATCCAAATAAGAATATAAATTTACAAGCCAGATGAAATCTTTTACTTGATATTAAAAAATCCCATATCCTGAAGCTACATGTCCAAATATGGATGAAATCTTTTCTCCTTTGAAAAGGCCTTATAGCTAAAGTATTAGTATAGAATCATGAAAGAGGAAATAACTGTTCTGTCCCGAGCTAAGCAAGTAAATAGATTTTTCAGTGGAGTAGGGTAGGGAGGTCATGCTTATCCATTAACAACAACTACTGAACCTGAGTGACTTTCAAAGGCATTTCCCTTTCCAAACCTAGCTGGCTGGGATCTTACCCTCTCTCTTTCCAAGCTTGTGAGGAATTAGAATATTTAAGTAGATTATTTTGTCTTAAATAACAGAGGAACTGCATTCCTCCTGCATGCTGCACCTCTGGTTGCTGCTTCTCATGTTTCTTGACACAAGGTGCAGGTCAAACATAGTTTGACATCGTTTGGCATTTCTGTTACTGAAATACAACACACTGTTGAAATGATGAATTAATCTCAAAAAATGTTTTCAAAGAAGTTTGCTCTGTTTCTGCATATTCCCTGCATTGATTTTAAATTATTATTGCTTCCATTACAGGGAAAAAAAAAGTAAGACTGCCAGCAAAATGTGTGTGCACGCAAAGATGTGCACGAAGTAGTTCTGCAAGTGCGGAGCTATTTTGAGTATGGTCTCAACTGATACAAATCTGGCTTCTTGTGGTCCTGCCCTTCCTTCTTTTTCTCAGCCATGCTTTCCCACCCCTTCCTTTTGGCTAGGCCTTATCTGGTGCACAACAACCGGGTTTGGGAATCCAGCTAAAAATCCTACCCAAAAAATGATAGTTTGCATCTTGGTTCCAGTTTGCATCTGCTTCTACTTATCCAGGATCCAGCAAAAGAAGTCTGCTTTGGGGTTGTTTTTTTTTTTGTTGTTTGTTCTTTTGTTTTGTTTGTTGTTGTTTTTTTTTTTTTTTTAAATATTATTACTACTTTCTGGCCCCAATACTGACATTATTCTGCAGTAAAACAGCTATTATGGAAAGTATTCTTGTCACCTGGTCAAAAGAAGAGGGAGAGAAATTCCCAAGATGTTGTGCAGGTTCTCAATGTGCCGTCTGGGCCAGTACTGAAGGAATTTGAAGCATGTGAGTGTAACTGCATGGCTTCTGTGAAGTGTGATTACCGTTATCTCAGAGCTCTTTGTAAATTCTTGAACACCATGTAATCTAGTAATCTAGATTAAAACTAAATCAGCATGTGTGTAGGGTATGTTTTGTTTGTTTGTTTGTTTTTTACCCAGGAGTTTGCAGACTGGGAGGAGTTTGCATATACCACAAAAGGTCAGATCTGCCCTCCACAGTTAAGGTCTGTCTGATTTTTCAGGACACTTCAGGAGCAGACCTTCAAAACTCTTCTAGTTTGTAGGAGGTAACTACTTGTCACAGGTACTCAGTGAGCCAACTGGAGAAGATGCCCTCTATTTGTGAATAGAGGAGGACTCGTGGGGGATGTGATGGTATGTGGCTGCCTTTGCCACAGGAATCACAAAGTGGTTGAGTGCAGTGAGGAAAAAAAAAAAAGGTATCAGAGTTGCTACCTCGGGCTTCAGGAGAGCCATCATTAAGCTATTCAAAGAGCTATTTAGCAGAGTGCCCTGGGAATCTGCTTTTGAGGGCTTAGGAGTCCATGAGTGCTGGTCAGTCTTTAAGAAACACCTTTTAGAAGCACAGGAGCAGGCAATTCCACTGTTTCATAAGTCAAGCAGAGCAGAAGAACAGCTTGGCTGAACAGGGAATTCCTTGTGGAGCTCAAGAGGAAAAAGGAACTGTATGATCTCTGTGACTGAGGCCAGGCTTTGCGGGAAGAATACAGAGCTGTGGTTCATTTATGCAGGGAGAAGACAGTAAAGGCCAAAAATATCAATTAGAGTGGAAACTGGCCAGTGTTGTTTCAGATAACAAGAAGGGCTTCTAAAAATATGTTAATAGCAAGAAGAGATCTAAAGAAAACATTGGACCAATACTTGTTGACGATGGCAATCTGACTAATAGGGATGAAGAAAAATCAGAGGCAGTCAGTGTGTGTTTTGCCTCAGTCTTCAGCAATATCGATAGAACTCGGGCTGCCTGGTCCCCCTGAGTTGGAGAACCATGAGTATGGGAACAGAGACATTCTGTTTGTGAACACTGAAATTGTAAGGGGCCAGCTGTATTGGCTAGATATTTACAAGTCCATGGGGTCTGATAGGATTCATCGCACAGTTCTAAAGGAGATAGTGGCAGGATCCCTCTCTATCATCTACTAAAGGTTTTGGGAGTCTGAGGAGGTCCCTGCTGACAGGAAGCTAGCCAGCGTTATTCCAGCCTACAAAATGGGCATGAAGGAAGACCCAGGGAACTGCAGACCTGTTAGTCTAACCTCAGTTCCTGGAAAAATTATGAAGATTATACCAGATACTATTAAAAGGAATTTAAAGAATAATGCAATCATCAGGCACCATCAACAAAGGTTCACAAAGGAAAAGTCTTGTTTAACTAATTTGATATCCTTCTATGATATGGTCATCTACCCAGTGGATGAAGGAGAGGTGGTGGATGTATTTTTTTTTTTTTTTCTGGGTTTTAGTAAGGCTTTTGATACTGTCTGTCACGTCATCCTTCTGGACAAGATGCCCAATATTGTGGGATGAGTGGATTCACAGTATGGTGGGTGAAGAAAAAGCTGAAGGGCAGAGCTCAAAGTGTTGTAGTGAATGGGGCTATATCTGGATGGTGACTGGTCACCAGCAGTGTTCCTCAGGGTTCAGTTCTAGGGTCAGTTTTGTTTAATACATTTTATCAAAGATCTGAATGTAGAAGTTGCATGCACTGTTAGCAAGTTCGCTGATGATATCAAACTAGGAGGTGCTGTTGACCCTACTGAGGAACAGGAGGCCTTGCAGAAAGATCTAAAAGCATTGGGCAATGATTTATGGGATAAAATTTAGCAACACCAGATTCTGCACCTAGGATGGAGTAATGCTGGGCACAATTATAAATGGGGAGAGGAGTGGTTGGAGAGTTGCCCTGCAGAAAGGGATCTGGGGGTGCTGGTTGGCAGCAGGCTCTACATGAGCCAGCAGTGTGCCCTGGCAGCCAGGAGGGCAAACCGCATCCTGGGGTGCATCTAACACCACATCACCAGCCTGTCAAAAGCAGTGATTATCTTGCTGTATTCATTGCTGGTGCAGCCTCACCTTGAGTATTGTGTACAGTTCTGGGCCCCGCAATTTAAGAAGGATGTGAGGGTCCTTGAATGTGTGTAGAAGAGGGCAACAAAACTGGTGAAAGGGCTGGAAGGAATGTCCTATGAGGAGTGGCTAAGGACTTCGGGCTTGTCTAGCTTGAAGAAAAGGAGGCTGAGAGGCAATCATTCCTTTCCTGAGGAAGGGGTGTTGAGAGAGAGGTGCTGATCTCTTCTCCCAGTGTTAGGATGCATGGGAGTGTTTAGACTGGATATTGGGAAGCATTTCTTTACAGAGAGAGTGGTGAAACAGTGCATCAGGCTTCCTAGACAGGGGGTTGATGCCCCAAGCCTGTCAGTGTTTAGAAGGCATTTGAACAGTGCCCTTAACAATGTGCTTTAACTTCTGGTCAACCCTGAATTGGTTAGGCAGTTGGACTAGATGTAGGTCTTTTCTAACTGAAATATCCTATCCTATTCTGCTATACTGGAAATTGCCGTTATGATCTGGAAGCCTAAAAATTCTGTAAAGCATTTATTGCATTAAACAGGCAAGTAAGAAAGCCACACAGTAGAATCCTGGAAAACACATGTCTACCCAACTCCCTCAGGATCTTGGCTGATGCCTTTATGCCTTTTCTTCAGACCTTCTTGACTGAATCCTCTTTCTTTCTTATCCTCCTTCCTGCTGTTTTCTCTTATTAATGAGCAATCCCACCTGCCTTGCTCCCCAAAACACTTCAGCAGTTGACCATCTGTCACTGCTGCTGTGCGTCCTTACTGTTAGGAGAGAAAGTATCGACCTTGAGCTGCAGTGTGTGATCTGTGATAAATAGCTTACAAACTGACAAACGAACCAATATTACAAATAACTCACTTTATGCATTGCATGTGAAACAGCCAGGAATGTGGAGGCTGCTGGATCTAGATGCTCAGTCTGTAAGGACAGTTCTGAGAAAAAGATGTGTCCAGTAAATAAGCAGTTTTGCAAAATAACACATGGATTCATGCACATTCACTGGGCAGTGAGATTCATAATGCGGTTGATTTAGGAGCTGAACTCAGTTATTAGCTGCAGCTTTATATGAAGCTTTTTCAGGTCATGTTGCAAATAAAAATTTGTAAAATGGCTGCCTGAGTATAATGAGACTAAATGTATTTTCCAAGAAAACTTACTTTTGAGCAAACCAAAAATAATTTAAGTTGAATCAGCAGAAAGGCTTTTTCACTTCCTTTCTTTGTGTAATTATAAGTTTAAATTCTAAATGAGCTGCTTAGTCATGGTAAGTTATGAAAATTATGCTGTTCATTGGCAAGATGTTGTTATAATAAACATATTTATTGCTTGGTTTGTTTTTCTCAAAGGATGTTTCCCTTGAAACAAAAAGCTGAAATGTAAATTAAACTGCATGAAACCATGTTTTTCAGAATACCTGTCGTAGTATAAGTATATATATAATATATATAAGTGTATATATATACAATAATATATATATGTGTATATATATATACACGCATATATATGTGTATACATATATATAGTATAAGATCAGAAAACTTTTAGCCAAGTCATTTGTAATGTTTTATAAAACTCAAACCCAGATCACAAAGTGAAACGTTGCAGTTTGCCAGGGGAAGGGGGTCTGTGTACTGTCAGGTTAGGCCTCCCCAAGTGTGATCTCCATGTCAAAACTTCTCCTTAAAGAGTCTATGCCCTGTCATTGGAAAGATGCATTCAACCAGTAAGTGCTCACTGTGTAAATCCATCAGGATGAAGAACATCATGAGAGAAGAGAACTCTGGTTCCTTGGCATTTAAGGAATGTTAGAGATGGGCAAACACCGAAGAGATCTGTTCTCTGTGGGATTAAAGAAACTTTTTGGTGGTCCTGCCACCTGCAACTCTCTGTGACCTGACAAAGTGTGTGAGAATTCTGTTTTACTAATGATATTTTTTGTTGGGGTGGGGGGTTTATGTTTTAACAGTTTCATTCCTTGGCTCCAATGTACTACCGAGGTTCAGCAGCAGCCGTGATAGTTTATGATATCACCAAACAGGTAAGACCACCTATACGTTTTTTGCTTTGGGTTAACCCCTTTACTTGGGCCATGGTTGGATTTAAACCCACAACTGAAGAAGTATTTATATGTTAATCTCTGTTAATGGGGTTTATATGCTTCAATAGTTGGCGTGGAATTGGATGGAGGTGTCTTTAAAAATTAAAGACAAAGTCCTGCTTCTGTGTTGTTTAAACTTCATCTAGACAAAAAGTTGGGAGTCTGCATTTTGTCAAAGTTTCTCTGTGTTTCCTCTGGTTAGGTAGATAGGATAAGATCCTACCATACTCCCTCCCACCACCAGCACCTGTGTTCTCTGTATGGAATTGAAGTTTTACTACAAAAACCTGTCTGCTTTAGCAGCTGAACAGAAATCCAGTTGTTTGCGTATTTTGATTTTAAAACTAATTATTTTTAACTACACCTATCATTTCATGCTTGCATGGCAGGACTTGTGACTTAACTTTGAAACCATAATAAGTCTCTGACCTTTGCTCAACATTATTAATTTGGAATGAAAATTGTATTTTCAGATCCTAAGCTGTTCTTGCTCGTTTCTCAGGCAGAGGAGGTTAGGAGGCTCTATCTGAATGCCTCTTCCACTGCTTTTGAAAGAAACCCCAGTTATAAAGATGAGTTGGATGCAGTGTTAATGGATGGATGGTCATGACAGTTCACTTGCATTTTATTCCTCCCTGAATTATTTACTACTAGGCCGAGAGGGATGGGTTAATTCTCCAGTGCATCAGTATAATAATCTGTGGCTGATGGTGGTGGCCACAGTGGTACTGTTCTCTTTTGCTAATTTGCCAAGAGAATATGAGAAAAAATGACTTCTGCTGCATTGATACTTATTTTTAATTTAAATGTCTTACAGTTGATCTTCTACTGCATTATAAGAATAGAATTTTGTTTTGCTAGCCTTTTTCCAAGCTTATGTGGAACAGCTTACAGAATTAAGAGGGGAAAATAGGAGAGGAATGGTTGCAGATTTAGACACAGCTCCAATGTGTGTTTCTGAAGGGAAAAAATGATTTATAATGTATTTGGGAGCTCACTTAGAGTTTCAGTAACAATTTCAACCATGCATTATAATTCGATTTTAATTCTATTAGTTCATTAGTATAAAGAAATAGAAAAATTACTATGAAAAGGTAGGTAGCATCAAAAGTGCTTGAATTTCGTACTTGGAGAGAAAAAGCCAAGTGAATTGTCACCCCTCTCTTTGGTTTCATAATGAGTAAATTGAGGTTCACCAGGTCACAGATTCAGAAATGTGGGGGTAAAGGGTTCACTGAAACCTCTCTTGGATGTTACTGAAAAAATGACAGTGGTTGAGATAGTAATCCACCAGGAAGAAGTTTAGACAAATGAAGCTCAGATTAAAAGTAAAGGAAATTAGCTACTAACCAAATTTAAGAGCTGTGGTAGTTTCTTCATCACTAGAAAATTTAAGGTAAACAGTCCTGTTTACCTCCCACCCTTGAGGGTGGGAGGGAGCAAAGGGGGAAGTGTCCAAGTTTTCAAGTAAGAATTGAATTGAGGAAGTCTTATGACCTAAGTTTGAAAAGCAGATTACATGAATGCAGTAGGCTTCTTCTGGTCTTGTGATCTATAAAATCTTATAAAAATAAGCAAAGACATCAACAGGACCAGGCTGTTACCTTATTTGTTATTTCTCTGACTTAGGATTCATTTCATACTTTGAAGAAATGGGTGAAAGAACTAAAAGAACATGGTCCTGAAAACATTGTAATGGCAATTGCTGGAAACAAATGTGATCTTTCTGATATCAGGTAAAACACCCATTTTTGTCATTGCTTTGATTGAAGTAAATGTATTGTTTCTTTCCTTCGGGTAACCAATTTGTTTTATTATTATAACAGTATATAATTTTTGTCAGCTATATTGAGTCTTTCCTAACCCCAGTGGTCCTGCCAGTGTACAATCTCACCAGCAGCAGCACAGCTTGAATTATGTCCTTTTTTTTTTTTTAGACCTCTCTTTTACTGCTCTTTTGTGCATGTGTACAATCTACACTCTCTAGCTGCTGAATCATTTGGAATGGAAAAGTATTCGCTTTTTTTTTTTCTAATTTCCATTTGCGTTAAAGGGTGTAGAATGCATTAAGTGATGAGCAAACCCATCAATGTAAAGCTGGAAGGGTGAGCCTGAGATATAACAGTGTTATTGACAGAGCAGCTTTGAGAACTTGTACTTTGTGCTTTACAGCAACTGTGAAACTGTCCCATAATGCTGGATGTAGACAGTGTATTTTGGTTGCGTTTTAGGAGTGTAACCTCAAGAAAAACTTGTCACCTGTGTGAAGGAAATAATCTCCTGGGTAAAAAAGGGGACAGTTGAGTTAGAGTCATGCTTCTGCTTGTTAGCTCTAGTTCGGATTCACATTTATCCTTTCTGGAAGTGGAAGCACGTTCTGCTGTACAGTAATGATCCTCTGTGTTGGTCCATGACTCTGTTATGTCTTGCATCAGCTAGTGAGTACAGACTCAGTGGCCGTATTTGATGGTTTCTTCTTAGGACCTCATAGGTTGTCATGGTTGTTCAAATATACCCCCGTGGTTTTTTTTTTATAGTAATTACTTTGGCCCAGGTTCATTGGAACCCTGAAGCACCAGTGCTTCCAAACCCAAACTGTGTTGGATTTGTTCTGTTTTGGTTTTGTTTGGGGCTTTTTTTTTGTTCCATCACCACCACTCCGTCAGTCATGAACCACCCCAAAACTGAGTCACTGTCTTCTGTAAGACCTGAACAAGCCCTAATGCTCAACAGAAATGAAGACTCCTGGTTTCTGTTGGACTAAGAATTGGAGGCACAGATAGTATATTGGCATCTCCTACTTGATGTTGTGATATGCTTGTCAACATGGAGAGGTTTTCAAAATATGAAGTAGAAGTAAAACAGAGGAAAGGAGAACTATAAGAAAATAAACCCCAAAGCCAGTTAGCACAAACTGGAGTTTTCAGTTGCCCTGAGAGACTCCTTAAATTTAAACTTAACTGTTCCCAGCAATACAATTGCCTGATTAAATCAAGGGTAATAAGTTTGTAGATTAAGACAAATGACACTAATAGCAAATGAATCCATAACCAGCCCTGCGCCTGAAGTGTTGGGGACACTCAAACACTACCTGTTGTTTAGTGATTGCTGGTCATCTGTTTCTTGCCCTGTTCAGCCAGTACAGCTCTTCCATGCACAAAATGTTCTGGCATTTGCATGGTGCACATTGTCCTCTTGAGCCAATGTCTCTTTCTCTTTTTTTTTTTACCCATAAATATTAACCCATTAACCCATAATATATAATTAAAAATGAGAATTTTTTTATGCTGTTACTCTTTCTGCATCCCCCAGCCTTTCCTTTTTCTAAAGCCATACAGTTAAAGAGATTTTGGTGGACAAATAGAGAGCAGGCTGTATTGTACGTGATGTGTTTTCACAATCTGATTGTATATGCAATACATGCAGCTGAATTCTCTGGCTGCTTTCTGTATTCAGATCAACTTTACTAAAAATGATTTTAGGTGAAATGTGTCACCAATTTATCAGATTGTTTCCAATAAATAGAAAATACATAGGCCTTTGGGCACAGAGAATTTAAAAATAAGATGATGTGAGCACACAGGAGCAATCTGCTGTTTGTGTGCATTTTTGGCATCTCTCTTTAGATTTGTAGAACTTCTGGCAGATGTTTTTATGTGGATATTAGAGAGACAGCTGCTTTTAAGACCAATGTGAATAGAAACAAAAGGGGACAAGATAACCAGGTCCAAGTTGATTTCATTTTACCATCTCTATGACTGCAGGAGATAATGTAAGGAGAGATGAATGGAAGCAATAAGAACTAATTATTTTCCTCTGGGAAAAGACTGGCACTATTTCTCACAATCATTGACCATGTTACCCTCCTCATTTAGCATCTAAAGCTTTGGTTTTGAGCTGCCAAGATTGATTTGGGACACTCAGTGGTCATGCTGTTTTTCTCAGTGTTGTTAATAGGCTATCAGCAGTCTTTGGCACTCAGTTGAAGTAAGTTTCTTCTCCATTTTGAAGGAATTTCTACAGATAGGTAGGCAATTTTGTTTAGTATAAATCCTCATTTTTGTTATAGTACTATCAAGTCTAGTACTGTTGAGTGTTTGGCCTACTTTTAAGTAATAGTAGTAGACTTTTCTTTCTGATGTGTGTTCTGTCTTTCTGACAGGTCATTTAAAAGTAGATTCAAAGAAAGGAGCTGAGACTTCAATGTTAAAATGTTGTAAGTGTCCAAAATATTTTTTGAGAATTATGGAAGTCAGTAATCATAACAGCAACTAAGAAGTGTTTACTTCCCTAAAATACCTGGTGCACCTTCTTAACAAATTGTGTTCACTGGAAATTGCCAGATCCTTGGTTAAGAGAATTCAGCAGAATTTCATGCTGAGATCTTCCTTTTGCATCTAGAATATTTCTTTGTTCAGTAATTATTTGGAAAATCTCAAGGAAGATTGAATCAATAGAATGATTTGGAAAGGATAAGATGAAATGATTGACATCTTTCAGAATAGGTATTCCTCTAACCTTCCCTCTAGTCCTGCAATAACACTTTCTCAGCAGTCCACTGATGGTTCTAGTCGCCTTCCCTCTTCACCCCATTTTGCATATATTCATATCTCTTGGTGTAGAGTTCAAACATTTGTTTTTTTCCTTTTTGACAAGGTAGCATCTTGGCGATGTTGACATCTGGATTCTGGTAACTCCACTTGATGTATTCAGTCTTCTCAGTGTCAACAGCACTGGATTGCTTATTGCCTATGTGCTGTGGAATTTTATTTATATATATATATATAAATATATATATATTTCTTTAGAAATGCCATCAGAGAAGGCTAAGAACTTTTGTGACTCTTCCTTGGAATATTGTCACTTGCTGCTGTATGACCTTTTCCTTGATTCCCAAAGTTTGCTTTCTCACCTAAATTACAGAAGATTGAAAATCTTCATGGCATAACCCTATGCTCTCAAATTTCTTCCTTGACTGTTGCTTGAATATTATGTTAGATAGTTAAGTTCCTTTTTTTCTTATCTCCAGGGCCATCCGCAGATGGTGGTCACTTCATAATAAAGGCCAAGGTGCCACTTCAGAAATAGTAAAGGGAACGCTGCCTTCCCTGTGTCTTCCACAATAAAAAGATGTGTAATACAAAGAAGCAAGTAATGAAAACAAGCTCTGAATCCAGATGCTGGAATTGTGGGCTAATTTCTTTTTAAAACCTTTTGTAATAAATCAGGCAATTATTCTGCCTTGTTGCACGTTTCCTGTGAGCAGCAGATCTGGTTTACTTAAAAAATATACTTCCATAAACTAATTGTGAAATTGCACTGCTGTGCTTCCACCTAGGTACCTTCTGTTAAAGTCCAAGGCAATCATGCTAGGAGGAAATTGTACTTGGAGTCTCTGGATTGGTGCACCATAGCTGTGGGGGGGAGGAGTGGGTGTGAATTGTGCATGTGCAACAGACAGCTATAAAGCCACACATTAACACAGCAGTTAATGTATTGAACAGCCGGAAGAAAAATGGGTCTGGCAGCCTGGTGTTTTAACATATGCTCCCCTTATCTGGTGTACCTTGGGGTCCCGTTAGCCTGTTCAGTCTCTGATTCTGAGCTGTTGCTCAAAAATCAAGAATAGGGGTGGTCACAGACCACGAACACTGGCAGATTCAGCTTTGCCACCTGGGTCAGGTAGATAGGAGGTCAGTGTGAGGTATGCTATGTGTCTGAAGCAGAGGTTTTTTGCGTGTTGTAAACTGCATTTGCGATCTTTTGGCACATGAAGTATTGGCTACAAAACGAGGATGTTCTACTGGTGATTTTAAGATGGTGTCACTCTGGTGACGTGGCACAGCATGGTGGTCTTCCCCCAGTGAATCTGGCACTCCCAGATTGCACTTGCCAATGTGCTCGGAGTCAGTGGCTTTCATATTTCTCTCAGAATCTCTCTTGCTTTTGTGCTGCTTGCAAACACTTAGGCATATACGATGCTCTTATCATTTTCTTCCACAACAGTTGTACCCTATCTTGTTGGAACACTTGGTGCAGACAGTGCTGGTTGCTGCCTGGGATCAGCACAGTTGTCTTTTCTCTAGTGTTTTAAAGCTTTTCTTATGGGGATCAAGTTTGAAAACCAAACAACTGAGGCTCTCATTTAAATTATTTTCTTTTTTTCAAGGCATGGTTTCAGCAGCAAGTCGAAGCTGCAGATCGATCATTAGTGAAATTTGGTATTTTGAATATGATGATCTCAATGGCATGAGAAGAAGAAAGTTACTACTGCTTTTGCAAGCAAGAAGAGCATACTAATGCTTTTCTGACTGGGTAGTGTTAGAGGTCTTTTTTTTTTAAATCTATTCTCTTTTATTTGTAATTAATTTTTTAATTTTTTTTCTTGTTAGGGAGGTTCCTATGAAGGATGCCAAAGAATATGCAGAATCTATAGGTGCAATTGTTGTTGAAACCAGTGCAAAGAATGCTGTTAACATTGAAGAGCTTTTTCAAGGAATAAGTAAGTAAATTCTCTTATTTGTTTGTGTATTTACTTAATTATGATTGTTTGGAGGTCTTCTGAAAATA
Organism: Scolopax mira; assembly: GCA_004320125.1. Classification (NCBI taxonomy): domain Eukaryota; kingdom Metazoa; phylum Chordata; class Aves; order Charadriiformes; family Scolopacidae; genus Scolopax; species Scolopax mira. The sequence goes on along the minus strand of BJBW01002146.1, from coordinate 314,875 downwards.
GCTGTCAGTTGTGGGTCTAAAAACTTCTTTCCCAAGGACATCAAGAAATCTAATATTTCTTGTATTTCTTGACAGTAGTATGACTGCTGTTTATGCAGATGTAAACTAAGAATGACTTTGAATACACCAGAGCAGAATGCAGTAGATAGGAGTAGGTTTATCCTGTATCTACTGAATCTGTATATAAATCCTGACCTGGTTGATATCTTCTGTTTCAGACCAAGCCTGCTGCAGAGGCGATACTGTTGATCTTATGTTGATAAAAACTTAAATGTTGAGAAATGCGCCTGGAGGGCTATGATAAGTAGAAAATAGTCATTGCAGTGGAATCCGTTTAAAAATAATAAAAAAAAATCTCTCCAGATCTTTTAAACAGGATGAGACTGGCATTCCTCATGAGGACAAGAAAAAAAGTCTTTGCCTTATAGGGGTTTCATTTTTGGTTTCTGGCCGCAAGTGAGAAAGACATTGCGGGCTGGAAGGGACCTCAGGAGACCTTCAGTGCAAACCCACTCAAAGCGAAATTGATAGCGAATTCAGACCAGGTTGCTCAGGCCATTGTCTGGCTGGGCCTGAGAGCAGACACTTCACAACCTCTCCAGGAAGACAAGTCTAGTGTTTAAATAGTGGCATTCCTCCCCAAGTGTATCAAGTCAGAACCTCTCCTGATTCAATCAAGAGCCACCATCGCTCATTTTCCGGGGTGCACTTCAGTAAAGAATCACAAAATGGTTTTGGTTGGAAGGCACCTTAAAGACCATTAAGTTCCAACCCTCCCACTAGATCAGGTTGCTCAAAGCCCCATCCACCTTGGCCTTGAACATTTCCAGGGAAGGGGCATCTGCAGAACCTGGCTGTTGCCTTAACAGCCCTCCCCACAGGCAGCTTTGTGGTCCTCAAAAACCAACTTGTCTCCAGGAACAGGCCCTGTTTCCTCTGCCTCCCCTCACTGGGCAAGTGCTCCTGCCCCTCTGACTATCTTGGTGGCCCTCTGAACTTGCACCGTTTTGTCAACGGTTTTCTTGTATCACGGGGCCCGAAACTGGATTCATATTTTTTTCCTCCTTTAGGACACTGATACAGGGTAATAAGCAAGGTACTCCACTTGGAACAGGTAGATCCATACTGTTAACCACTGGCCTTTGATTCTGATCCAGCCAATTTTTCACACAACTAACACAGTCTGCCTGTCTAGTTGGTGACATCCCAACTTGGATATATCAGGATGCTGTTGAAGAAAGTATTGAAAGCTAAAGTCAAGGTAGACAACATACAGTGTTCTCCCTCAATCTCAGATCCAGTCATACTATCATTTAGGGCATCCAGGTTGGTTGGACTGGTTGGACATGTTTTACCCTTGGCTAAGTCCATGCTGACGATCCTGGTCACCACCTTCACCTTCATGTGCTCGGAAGCAGCTTCTGAAAGGATTTGCTCCTTGTTTTTTCCAGGAAGCAGTGAGGCTAACCAGCCTTGTTATTGTCAGTTTTGAAGGGAGATAGAACATTCACCTTTCTTCAATCATAGGGGACCTCCCTCATTCTCCACAACCTTTCAGAATGAATGGCCTGGCAGTGACCAGGGCCACAAGGATGATCAGAGGGATGGAGCACCTCTCCTATGAAGACAGGCTGAGAGAGCTGGAGTTGTTCAGCCTGGAGAAGAGAAGGCTCCAGGGAGACCTTATAACAGCCTGTCAATATCTGAAGGGAGCCTACAGAAGAGCCAGAGAGGGACTGTTTATAAGGAAGTGTAGTGATAGGACAAGGGGCAATGGTTTTAAATTGGAAGAGGGGAGATTTAGATTAGACACCAGAAAGAAATTCTTTCCTGTGAGGGTGGTGAGACACTGGAACAGGTTGCCCAGAGAAGCTGTGGATGCCCCATCCCTGGAGGTGTTCAAGGCCAGGCTGGATGCGGCTTTGAGCAACCTGCTCTAGTGGAAGGTGTCCCTGCCCATGGCAGGGGGCTTGGAACTCGATGATCTTGAAGGTCCCTTCCAATTCAAACGATTCTATTCTATGATTCTATGACATTGGCTTGCTCCCTCTGCATCCTCCGGTTTATATGGGTTGAGATTTCTTAAGAGCTCCATGACTTGATTCTCTCCCACTACTGGTGGTACCTCCTCCCCCTGAATCCTCTTTTGGGGTGCGGAGGCATAGGAGACCGCATATTCAGAAACTCAACTTAGTTCCCTAAAGTATTTATTGCAGATATTCATAACCTGCTTGTATTACCTACCACACTTTGCCTGAGACGGGGCCTGCTGAAGCATTTGCTTTGCTTACATGGGATGTATTTGAAAAGGTTCATGAGAACTGATATTCCTAGAATATGCTACCTTTCTTTTACCTCCTTTAAAAAGGGGGGAATGTGTAACATGGCTATCTGGAGGAACCGGTTCTTCCTTGTGATAGTTTACTTGATTGTCTGCATCTGATGGTTATGAATGTTCTTGCAGAGGAACTCATCCTTGCCATGTAATTAGATAATTAGTTTCCGTCTCTGATAGGCAATGCTGCAGCTGGCAGCATATGCTGTCCCTAATAATGGATATAATAGACGAGGAAAATCAGCTAAATTAAGTTTAGTATGAACTAGATACCCAGGCAAGTGCACTTAATTCCACAGGCAATTATTTCTATATATAGAAATATTTGCTCTCAGTGGATGTACTCATGACCTTATCAAGTACTCAGCAGAGAGAAAAGAGAGAGTTGGTAGTGTATGTCTGTAGAAATATAGTGAAAACCGAGTGAAAAATGCTTAAGTTGTAGGAGAATGAAATATTATGATTGGGACTGGGCAGAGGGTATGGATAACTCTGATATTTTACACCAGTCTTTGTGCAATTTCCCAAAACTGTCTTGTCTTTGCAGTTGCATGGCAGCGTTTCTGCAGCTTCAGTGTATGAAGTCCTCCTGTGGCCATGTCTCCTGCTCTTCTGACTAATTTATTTATGTGATGCCCTAGCAGTAATGCTGCAGCTGCCTGAGAGTTCATGCCCTTCTCTTTGTGCTGCTGTAGAAGGGCACGGTGCAGGTCCCCAGCCTCTGAACTAGAGACAGCATCTTCTATTTACCTTAAATTGTGAAGGTAGACTGTAACACTGCCTACTTTACAGCCTGGATTTGGAAGGATATGCTAGTGTATGTGAAGGATTTCTCCATTAAAAATCTTCTTAAAATCAATACCCAAAACAGAAAGGGTAGACTACCTTTTAATTTAGCTAAAAAATTTACCTCCTGCTTGCTTATGCTTTTTCATTTCCCTGGGGTATTTTAACGTAATAATTTTTCCTTCCTAAGGTGTCTTACAACTGTCTCTTTTCCAGGGAAAACCTTGTGAACAGAGTGAAATAGTATAATGGAAAAAAATTACTCAACATAATGATATAAGGAAGGCAGAAAATGAAAGGGGAACTAGGATGTTTTGCTGACAACCAGATAAGTCTTGGAAACATTACAGAGATTATAGACAGATCACTTCATTTCGTGTTACTATATTACAGTATTTTACAAAGGCTTTTAAAAATGTTTCAAGATTTGAGGATTTGACTGCTTTGAGGGATGTCTTAATGACACAGTCTCAACAGAAATCCATTGTCCTTAATTCTTCTCAGGAAAATGCAAGATGTAAAAGACTGGAATCAGTAAAAGTTTCTGATTTTTTTTTTTTTTTAAGATGAGGCAAATCTGGCAGGAGAAGGACTCTGCAGTCAGTATACTCAGGGGAATTAGGCTGAGGAGGCAGAGTGAGCACAAGAGTCAGCAAAGCTGGTCTTCTCTGCCCGGGAGAGTTTTCACTGAGCTGCCTGATGGGATACAGCTCCTGGCTGTCTGTTGTACCCCTGTGATTTCAGATGGCAACCCACTACACTTATGCTGGTTACATTTAGCAGCGCCTGGCTGAAGGCTTGCTGTGACTGTAAGACATTAAGTGTCTGGTTTATTTCTATGTAAGCAAGAAAAGAATATTTTTAGTACAATCACGTATTCCCCACTTGTGCTAATTTTTTTCCCGGTGTCTGTCTTGAAAGGTTTTTGACATAAAAAGAGCTAAAGATTATAGTAGGGTTTTTTCATGTGTTTCCAGTAGTTCTTTTTTAACAGACAAGTGTCTATAGGATCAAATGTTATTAATTTTTTACTCCCAGCCCTAGGAGAATCATAGTCATGGTGGTTCCTCATTGCTGCTTTATAGTTCAGCAGCAGCAAAAATGCCAGGAATGTATTATACGATGGCAGTATAATGCAGGATAAAGTTAGGCCTGTGCAGGGGGTCATACCAGTTCTGTATTGCCCCTCCTTGGTTGTGGGGCTTCAGTCTGCTGACCACTGTTGTGCCTGGGAAGGCAGTGTACCCATTAAAACATGGGTTTCAATAACTAACAAGTTATTGTTGCTGCCCCAAGTGTGCTGCCATTTAGTGGCGATCACACCCTTGCAATTTTCAGACACCCGTTCATTTAACAACTCAAATAAGCCTTAGTTATCTTACTCAAATCTCGTACCCGCCCAGCTGTTTCTCTTTGGTGTGTGTGCTGCCTGTTCCCTTAGCGTGAAGGTGCCCCAGATATGAAAGAGCAGATTACATAAAAAGCCATCCTCCGCAAAGGGTAGAGCTGAGACTGTACCTCCCAGGTTAATACCAGTCTGCATCAGAAGGTTCAAAGGTAAACAGGTGGTGGGATGAGTAAGCTGCAGAAGAATACCTAGCCAAGTAAAATATGAAAGAAACTTGTGCTTAAACAAAAAAATAAATGGTGGGCATGTGTTGTTTTCATTTTGGGTTGGGTGTTTTTTTTTTTTTGAAGTACAGCAAATGTTGGAGACTTGTGTGCTACCAAAGGGGACAAGATTGAAGCCTTTTGGCATTTTTCTGTCAAGGGTGAGAGGGAAGTAAGGAATAAGCTTATCAGACTCACTCTAAGGAAGGTGTGGAAAGAATTGTTAGCATGCCCAGTCTCACTGATGCTAGTACTAGAAGGAGAGACAGGCTGATGCTTAAAAATCCAGATAAGGATGCTTTTTCCTAGACAAGTCTTCCTAATTAGAGCAGAGAGTTTCCGTCTCAGTATACAACCTTTCATGTGGTAAATGCTCAGTTATAAATGTATGAAGCTATTGATTTTCTGATGCCTTGCCAGCAGCTCATATATTGAATATTTAATGTAACCCAAATACTTGTTTCCTAGAAATACCGGGAGATTAAAGAAAAAACACAGACCTAACCTCTAGAGTTTACAGTTTAACCAGTTGTATACTGGACAGACTAGAGAGGAATGTGTGAAATGATTGTGTCTGAAAGGGGGGAGATCCTTTCCAGCAGACATTCAATGTTTGCACTGACTGGAATGGACTTGGGTGGGTGGAATTGCAGATGGACTACATTTGAGCTTCGTGCAAGACATTTTTGGTGTTTTTCATCCTGTTATTTGCTGATGTGTGGATATCTGTGAACTACTGTGAAGAGGTCTATGAAAAACACTTGAGGAAAAGCAAGCACTTTAATGTTGCAAAGCAATTCACACATGCTATTTTTAAGGCAGCCCAAGCTCATAACTGAATTTTTGTAGGGGGTGTTCACCTACTGTGAAAGGATGGAAAAACATTGCCCTAATTTATAAGTATTTTAGATTATATTCTTTACGCTATGTTTCTAAGATTAATGGCCTTTGCACTAATGAAGTTAAACTTGTGGGGTCCTGGATTTCCCTCCAGTCATAGCAGAGGTCTTAAAAAAAACTAGTAAATAAACCAAAACAGCCCAAAGTTGATTACAGCAGGACCTCAAAATAAAGTTGGATCTCTTAGTAATTTAAGTCATTAAGAATTCTGTTGTTTACCTAAAGCTTTAGGAATTCTGTTGTTTACTTTGATGTATGTAAGATTTAAATCCTGGGGGAAGGACCCTACAGACTTTAATTAAATGGGCAAAATTTGTTTGTATTGCTGTTTCCCCTAGCAAGAACTTTGGTGTCAGCATTCTACCAATTTGCTTAAAAAAAAAAAAGCTTTATTTTCTTGCACAGGGATGCTGCTAGATAGGCTATTAGGAGTATTAAAGTAATTGCAAGGTAACTATGTTTAGTTATGCAATATCCTTTATTGTAAATATGTGTTGCCTTGCATGAAAACTTGCAACATGAAGTAAACAGCAGGAAATCCTGCTTCACTGCAAGTATGGGGGAGTAAAAGAAGCTAGAGACTAACACACAAGCTTTATAACCTGTGTGAGGAGTCATGGGGAGCTTCTAAGATACCAGTGAAACAGGTTTTAAAGGATGAAAAGATTTGAGGAGATAAGAAACATGACTGTAAGTCCTACAGGTACAGAAAGAGTCTTGTATGTAAATGTCAAAACTGTTGGTTAAGATGTGCCTGCTTCTTTCTGCCATGCTTTCACAGATGGCTGTGCTTTATTAATGAGGTTTATAGAGAGCAATGCTTTGCTGTGGTAGAATTAGCCTTGCTGTGATAGAATTAGCAATTTTAGGAGGCAGTTCTGGCCCTTGTATAGCTGTTGTACCATTGCTTGAATAAGTCTGCTTTTTCTTAGGTGAGCCATGGATTTCACATCCTACGCTAATGAAAATCTCCCCTTCCTCCAACCTCCTAAAAAAAAAAAAAAATCAAGTCGCACATGATTGTCAGGAAGAGAACAGATGGGAGAAATGTGCAGAAAGCCACTGTGCAGCACCGTGATATCTTGCCTCTTACCCGTAGCAGAATTGTTGTGGTTGTGTTAGACACTAGCAGGACTGGCTGCTTCTTTCTGGATGTACTGGCTCAGGCTGATCACATCACATCTGTTTCCGCCCTAAACAAGTATCTGTTCAGTGCACTGTTGTGTTTGTCCCTGTGTCAGCATGGTAACCAGCTGTGGGGTATTTTTGCTCATGCTCAGCTTTAAGGCTGTTTCTAGCCTTTCAGGCAATCTTGTACCAGGTCAATGATGAAACTAGTTTCATGCTAAAAAAAAAAAAAAAAAAAAAAAACACCCAAACAAACCACCAAAACAACCAAAAACCCCAAGCCCAACTCCAAGCCTGACTTTTTTTTTTTCCTGAGTTAATGGATGCTACAGCTTATAACTGGAGCGTTGCCTTCAAAAAGGAACAAAGACAGCAGATTTTATTACCGTGATGATGCATCCTGCTTCCAGCTGTAGCAGAGCAATCCCTATCTGCCTGCCTTCAAGATCTGCTTACAGGGCTGTCACCCAGTCCCTTTTGTCTCTCTTCCCTGCTCCAGTTTTCACTGTTTTCCCTTCCCATATTGTTTACCTCTTGTCCCACCCTCCCATTTCCCAATCTCTTTGCCTCTGGCTGCTCGCAGAATGGCAACTCCCAGAGCTCTGATTAATCTCTTCACATTAACAACTCTCAGATTCAATAGCAGGAGTTGGAAATCTACCAGGCATCTGAGAAGAGTCTGACCTTCATCCTGGAGTGCCAGGAATGGAGGAGATGCAATTGATTTAGTGCTTTCCACCTGGTAACCTGGATGGTTCACTTCAGAACCATGACAATTTCAGTAACCCTACATTTGATCAGCCTCTGGCGACAGCTCTTATTTTAAACCATGGTGTATTTACTAGAATGAGATCACAGAAGACATCAAGACATCTGCATGAATATATAGAGGTGCACACTTACAAACAGTTTTGTTGCACAAAATCTGTGAAACACAGTCTAAACATTAGTGAAATGAAGCCAAAATATATAATCAGATATTTAATTAATACAAGTGCAAAATCTAATTTTTAAGTTACAGTCAGTGGACCTCACTCCTTAGAAATATCAACAGTGGAAACTATATGGAACTTTTATACTGTCTCAGTAATAGTATATCCCTAAGTTCCTTCATTAGTCCAGCTGCAGAGTTCTTAGATAAATGTACCTGCGGCTGTTTTTCTCTGTGCAATTGACCTTTTCATCTGGAGTCCTAAGATATGCTGTTTGTGGTCTTTGGCAGGCTAGATAGTTGTTGTCCTGCTCTGTAAAATGGAGAAGAGATTCTTATTTCTGGTCGAGTTTATCATCTTCAAGTTAAGCAACAGAAGATTTCAATCTGGACCTTTTGAGCTGACTTTGTCTTAACAGAGCAGTTTGAGGAGGAATTGTCTTACTTTGTTTATCTTTTCGGCAGAAGAATTGTTGGGCTGGATGTCAGGGCACCACTGCTCCTTTCTGACATCAGCTGCATGAAAGAAATAGCATAAAGTTAACAGTGCTGTATGTTATCTAATATAGGGGTATTTTTATTGCTTTGGAATAGAGACTACATATGCCAATGAGAGATACTATTAAAATGATTGTATATTTTCTAAAATTAATTCAGTTTGTGACCTCTGTTGATCCTGACTGGGTGCCAGCTAGATTGAGTTGGTGTCAGCAATATTGATGCCATATTTATCAAGAGATGAATGACGAGATGAGATGATCACAGTACTTTTAGGCAGCAATAGTGATTGGGCTGGTTTAGAAGCAGGAAGTGTAGGTGCAGGCTCAGCGTTTCACTGCTCATCCTTAGTGTTCTGTTGCTGTTTAAACCTTTCTCTGTTACAGCATCTGCAGTCAGACTAGCTGTCAAGGAGGCCCAGGGAAAGACGGTCAGATTTCTGACTGATTATTTTTATCCACTTCTCCTAGCCTTTAGTGAAAAATCACCACCGTATCATTAGCTGTGGAGCTGGTTCTCAGGTGTTAGACTCAGTTTTATGCCTCAAGAAAGTTTACTCCTGTCAACTGCATATTGGATGGTAAAAGCTGCTTGGGCAGGGATAAGTCTTGTTACTAAGACTATGACTTATCTTGGTGGCTTAATAAATCTGGTAATAAGAGAAATAATAATGGAGAGAAAACTCATCTACTAAAAAAAAAAATCTCAAACTTGAAGAACTTTTAGACTGTTTAAAGCTTTATTTCCTTGTATTGAATTCAAGGGGGGTGTATCCAAACAGCAGAGAACACGGCTGGCTAATGACAAACAGTACTAAAGTTCAAAGGCCAGAATAACTAACCAGCAAATATTAGGTCTAGATATATTTTTCTCTTATTATTTGTAATTTTTGTTTGTGTGGTTTTTATGGTTTTGAAAAATGAAATAAATTAAGATGATTCTTAATGAGATATACTGTGTCCTAGTCTGAATGGAACAAATTGCTTGCTGACCTTGAAGCCTGCAGTGGTTTTGCTCCAAAGATAAGCTTGCCCGCTTCTTTGCATACGCATTGAGCATACTGTAGAAAAGACTTGAAACTCATCAGAACTATGAAATGCTGAACGAAAAAACCAAATAGAGATAACACAGTTGTTTAATGCAGGCTTCTAAAATGAAGGTTAAGCTAGTTTGCAAATTAAAGCTCTCCTCTTCTAAACTTGCTTGTTAGAGGAACCAAATGTTTACAGAGTATTTGCTTAGTGGTATGTTATGGAAACTGTGTCTTGTAGATTCCAACATTTTTAGCTACATTGTGCTCTGAGTTGGATTGACAGGGTTTTATTTTAGCTGGGACTGAGTTGAGAACACTTTGGAAACAGTAGGTGCCTAATGCAGAAGTTCCAGGTCTCTTCAAGGACAGCATTACTTTCTTGGAAAGCCTCTCACAGATACTATGTTCTTCATGTTCCCTAGAGTTTTAAAAAATAGTGGATTGTCTTTATCTCCAAACAGAGCAAAAAGAACTAATGCATGCAACAACTGTGTCTACAACCACATATTATTTTATTTTAGAAGGGCACTTAAAAACATAAAGTCCAAACATTATATAAGCAGGGTGGGAAGTTGACATTTTAGTGACCTGAATTGACTGTAGCGCTGTAATGTCAGTGCTTATACATGCTTCAGTCCTCAAGGTACTCTTTTCTCAATCAGTTGGACCAAATACAGTATCTTTAGCTTAGTAATGTGCAGAATTTTTCCACTCTCAATCAGTTGGGCAAACACTCAAGATTATCTGCTTCAAAAATCACACTTTCAACATACCTGTTCAGAACTGACTGAGAGAGGTAAAATTGACCTCTCTTGACCAAAGGTAATTTAGGGACAAGTTTTTGCTGTTTGATTTCTTGCCCTGCCACAACTATTCCTCCAAGTAATTTGTAGGACTGGGCTTCAACATAAGTACTTAACTCAGAATGTTTGGCAAGAGAGAGCTGTGAATAAATGCAGCAGAGTGTGGGAAAACCTAAACTGTAAAATCCACCTGGATTAAAAATCCAAAATGTAATGCGCAAGTGTGTTACCATGACTGTAAGACATTGTTGGAGATATCACTCAGTGGGTTTAATGGAGAAACCAGGCCCACACCAGAGACAGAGGATAGACTGGGCCTGGGAGGATCTTGTTTTTGCCATTTATAATTCTAATTATTAAGCACATTGTATGTTGTCCATGAGTAGGAAGCCAGTTAGACAAAAGATGCAGCAGTACTAAAAGGGCACATGGGGGAGGGAGTTGGAGCAGTGCCTTCTGCCCCTGGGAGAAATCTCTAGCTCTCCTGTGATGGCTGTAATTCTTTCAAACACTTAAATTAATCACCCCATAAGATGATTAAAAAGTCAGGAGAGTTGGGGGTGGTGGTGAGGGGTGGTGTGTTAAGTAATCAAAGCTGTCAACTAGAAAGACATGGGTAGCCCTCAGAGGAGGGAGGGATTCAATGAAAAGAACAGATTTTTGTTTACTTACAGTGGTTTGTAAAACTCTAGTGTACAAGGACTAAATGTCATGCAGATTTAGGACAGTCAAGGTCTTGTTAGATGAGTACCATGTGCATTTAAGTGGAATTCGGAGAAAGCTAAGAATTTTCTTAGGTATAAGGTGCTCAGTGAGATAACTATTTTTTTTTTAATGCATGGATAACATAATTTCAGTGTACTTCATGCATTCTTAATAGCCATATTTCATATACTTTTTGAAAACGTTAAAATCTTCCATAAGCATGATGGAAGGGAAAAGAATCAAGGTATGCAGGAGACGGTTGCTTTCTGGTGAAGTTTCACAGATGAAATTCTTATGCAAGCTAAATTATCCTAACTGTTATCTGCATGTGTTGTTACTACCTCAGGAAAATTGAATTCACTGTCTCCTTGTGTGTTTCAGGTCAGCAAATTCCACCCTTAGATCCTCATGAAAATGGTAACAATGGAGCAATCAAACTTGGAAAGCAGACTTCACAGACGGGTAGGCGGTGCTGCTGACCCAACTTGATCTTTTTAGATTTACTTGAAAAACAGCACCATTTGGTTTTTTTTTTCTCACTGAGAAAAGGACTTTATGATCTCAGTGATGCGACTCCTTTTCTTGGAAGCAGTAATTTCAGTAATTCCCATGAGCAATAATGCAAGGACCAGAAGCAGAAAGCTTTACTTCAAAGGGATTTTGCAAAACCTAGTTGGAAAATCCTCTATAATATCCTGTCAAAATTGCATTGTCAAAGTACTCCAATTCTCTGTTTAAGCCAATGACTTGTTTTGGATGTTTGGCTTTTTTTAATAAAAAGATCCTCTTATATATAAATTTTACATATGCTGCAAAAACTTCTCTTCTTACATTGCAAAGTGGACTTGGTGTGTTTTTAGATTTTTCCCTGTAATAATAGGGTGAAAAAAACCCCATAAAGCCTGAATTTTGGCTCACAGTTTCTCTGCCATCTTTCTAGCTGGACTTTACTTCAGTATTTTTCTATATCTGTGGCTTCATCTCATGCTTCCAGTAAACATCAGCAAGAAATGGACTGAATTTGCTAACTAGAAAAAAAAAAAGGATCCAAAGGATGAGTGAGTGCAATTTTTACAGGCTAGAAGTCAAAATCTGTGCCAGGAGGTGCTGCGCATGTGAAAGAAGGAATTGTTGTGAAGTAGACTGCTGGACCGATGCAGTTGCACTCTGCTCTGGAAAAAAGTGAAGATGCAGCCATTGTGCTTGGCCTGAATTGATTTCCTTTCTAGGGCATAGGCTTCATTAATTACTGGAACTGTGAAAAGAGCACAAACGCCAGCTTAATTTCCACTACTTACCGGCTTTCCTCCAGATCTGTGTCCCGGACCAAAGTTGTCTCTGCTCAAAGATACCAATTCCTTTGTTTCTAAAAGAGAGTGCCACACTGTCCCACTCCTTCATGGTCTCACTGCAGTGCTTGAAGAAGTCTTCAAGTTGGAAGAATGAAACTTCTCTGCAGAAGCAGCTTAAGAGAGCACAATATAATTTGGGGTTAAAGGATGGGATTGAATAAAGCAAACCAGAGTGTTTCTTTACAAATGCAGTCTGTGAATTTGTGGACTAGATATCTCATTCCACATCAGGATGTGATATGGAAGACCCACTGGGGGATACCTTTGAAGCTTGATGCACTTGCATATACAGTGTAGAAAAAAAGTACCCAACAGGTACTTATGACCTAGAAATAATGTAAAACTCTTATATATTCTCCACTTCCATCTTTCATGAATGTGTGTGACTGAGATGATAAAATACGAGTTTCTCTTCTTCATCAATTTAATTGGCAATTGAAACTAGGGTAAGAATATAGGCTTCAAAACCAAAGCCCAGCCTGCATTCCACAATGTTAATTTGTTCTCTTATGAGGAAAGTTAACCTCACTGCACATTTGTTGAGAGATTATGAAAAGCAAACAAAAGGGAAAAACAACTTTCCGTAATAAATCATGGACAGACAGGCTAGAGCTGGGTTTTCATGTTTATACATAAAAAGCAGACCTTATTGCTTGGTTGTGAGATTGCTTTGATAAAGTGGCACCAATTATTGGGGCTTGAAACAGAGCCAGATGAAATCAACAGGAACATTTATTTGTCTTCAGAGGGCTTGAAGTAGTTATAGGTGGGAAATACCCTACTGGATTTTATCTAAAAATCTGATCTGCATTGTTTTTTCACATATAATAAATTTCTCAGATATTTTGGACCCCTTTGGAAGCGCTTATATTTGAAAATATGTGCTTGGAGAATGCACAGACTTAGCTACCATGAAAGAGGATATTCTGGATAAACTTTCGGTTGTCACCTGCGGTCATATATGATCCATCTTGCTGCTTCATTGTAGCAGTTATTTTACAGATAATCTGGGGCTATTTAAGTAAAAATTCAGCAATCATCTGCTAGCTGAGGATGGAGACACAGACTCCTTTAAGGAATATTTCATCCCATCCTAGTACAAGAAAATTTGCCATGAATGCCCAGATCTTTCAGCTGGCTGGGAAGAGGGAGGTTAACCTGGCCTTCAGCATGAAAGAAATATCAAACTTATCAACGTCACAGATTCATTAATTTATGGGGTCTATGACTCAATGCTGCAAGAGATTAGGTTCTTCTTAAATAAAATCCAGTAAAAGCCTACACCTGTTATCAAGAAAATAAAGTGAGGTTGAACCCATGTTTTTAAAGGTGTCATAAATTTTAGTTCAACCCACAATAGTAACGCATTACTGATTTTTAAGTTTTCATAAATATTTGCAGCATATTTCTTCTTTTTTTAATGTGACATCTGAAAACTCCTCCAACCCTACTTCAGCTGTCTGAAAGTTTTGTAAGATAATTCTGTGGGCACCTTGTATCCTTTAGTTTATGCTAGAACTGGTAATTGATCATTATCCGTATTGAATAGTTATTGTCTTGAACATCCAGCTCTCACAGCTGCCATTGAGCTGTATGGGAACCAGAACAGGTTTATGAGTTATATGTTGAAATAGTTTAAAATTGGAAGTTGTTATAGTGGGTCTCTGGCAGATTTTAAAATTCAAATGCTGGCTAAGTAGGCTTAAAGGTATTTTTGCATTTGCTGGGTCAAATCTAAATCACCTTGTTCTGCTTTTGGTCAAGAAAAAGATTTAAATGAATAGGGATTCTGTTTGTATAAGTTCTTGAGATTTGGGTTACAGTGAGCTTCAGAGAGGATGTCTAAAGTCACAGGTGAAAAAATGACAGGCCACTATGCTGTGCAGAGCAGCTCGCTTTTGGGGTTTTTTTTGAAGACAGGGCTTTCCTTTGATAACGATATTGCCTCTCTGCTGTTCATCGAAGCTGAAGGGCACCTTTAACCTGCCTCTTCAAATGGAGAAACAGTTTGTTTTAAAAATTGCGATTTTTCAACTGCAAAGTTCATGTTTTCTGCTTCCTTTTGTTGCCCGTGTTGCTTGCAAGGTACCACCACCCTAAATAAACAGCCAGAAAAATGACATACAAAAAAAAAATCACCAAACTCGGAGTCAAAACTTTCAGCAGCAACTGGAATTCCTCTTGGTAATTAACGGCCGGTGAAAAGCTAAATTGCTGTACAAGAGCACCTGGCCCTGCAGCTGATCTACTCTAATAATAATAAGAATAAAGCTGCAGTGGTAGTTTGACCAGCTGGTGCTGGATTTGTCCGAGACTGGTTTCCTCAAGAGAGCTGGCAGCAGGGCTGGAGCCCAGGCTGCAGTGCCAAGGACGTGGAGCTTGTTGGCACCGTGACTCAAGACTGACTGCCCAGTTGTGGGTGACTTGCTTTTCTGGCTTGTCATGAACTAGTTTAAAAATGAGATTATGAAGGAACTAGTTTTCATATATGCTCTGCATATGTGTGTGTATATAAGTACAGTTTTATATTGTTTTGCTGACGTGTAGTGTTTTTTCACTATGTCTGGTTCTCATATACTGCACATTGTATTCTGTAAGTACATTTTTTTGTTGATGGTCATTTCACCTTTATGAACTTAAAAGTTACGGATCAAAGGTAGCAAGAAAATTGAGATAACACATAGGTACAATTGCTGACTTGCCATTTTTATGCATGAGAATGGCATATTACAGGAAAAGTTTGTCTTGCAAACTGAGAAGTCTAAAAGAGGCCATTATTATCCAAGAATTGGGACTTTGGAAGTATTCAAGTCTGTCTGTCCCCCCTCTCCCCCCCCCCCAAAAAAAAATTAAAAATGTATAATTTTTGTTCATGGTACAGTAGGTCTATCTGAAGTGCTACAATGTAACATGGGTCTGTATCAATACCTAAAAAATTTACCTAAAAAAGTTATCCCTTGTCCTCATTAATCTTTCATGGCACGTGATAATAAGTGTGACTAGACAGATTATACATGCAAGCAGTCTTGACTATAATCAGACCTTTTCAGTACAATGATGATACATTTTACCATCCTACCCTTAATTATTTAAACCAGAATCAGTGATAAATTGTAAGTTTAAAATCACCTGCTAAGTACTCTTCCTCTGTTTTGTTTATATAAGGGCTTTGACTGGGCTGGACCCACTCGCTTCATGTATGGGATGCTGCAATCTGTTAATACTTTACCTTCTGTTTTACATATTAATTGTATCATACCTAATAATATTTTTTGCCCTAAAATATAGGGTTTGTGTTTTATTTAACCTACAATGATTAATGCTAATAAATGTTTTAAATACCTCTGATTTGGAGATGTCTGGTTTCGGTAAAGCAAAATAGGTCCCATTTTTCACATCATTTGCTCTTGAAAAAGGGCTGTCTGCAGTCTGGATTGCTTACCTGGGATTTAGAAACTGTTTGAAATGTGCGTGGCTGGCCTTTTAGCAGAAACCGAATGCCTTCCTGGGGGATCCTGGAGTGCAGGTGAACTTTCAAAACCCAGAAAAAAATATTATCTGGAAATCCCTTTGCTAAATTACTTGATTTATCCATTAGGCAAGAGGTACCTGAGCGACCAGTGTCAGCTTGGACTGGAATTTAGTAGCTGTCAGTAAAAAGTGATCTTATGGTTACCACTTGCTTTGAGTAATAACCATGAATATGGCTCATAAGACAGTTTCTCTTTAGTATGTTTTTATTTTCGTAGTGCATTTAAATTTTTTTCCTACTTTATGTCCCTTGTCTTTAGGAGTTAAGAATTAACACTCCCTTTAGAAGTATGCAGGATTTCATATCTCTTAGTACTATTGTTTCAAGAGGTTTTTAGAATTATCAGAGGTTTTTTGCAGTGTCTGGTTCTTATTTTCAAAGTTATTACCACAACTATGAGGACTATGAATACAGGGTTTGGGGTTTTTTTTTTTAAGGAAAACCAGTGGTTTGGAGTAAGGCTTTTCTACCGACCAAGACACACCAGTACACAAGAAGTACAGTAACTCAAATAACAGCACACAACACCATTTATCTGTGTAAGGAGAAACCAGTATTTCAGAGGGGATTTACACAGGGTATGAGTTTGGTTACTGCTTGAAGATACCCAGCAGGATCTGTTCCCTGCTCTAAAGCATTTATAATCACATTGAAAAAATTATGTATCTTATCTCCAGCTATGCATAAATAAAAATGATCCTAACTGTAAACAGTAAAAGGTGATGTACTTAACTCAAGGAAAGCCTAAGTAAGCCTCTCAACTATTATCAGTATGTTGGAAAATTAGATGTGAATGCTTTTTTCCTTTCAGTGCAGAAAAACAGTTGTGCCCCTTGATGGATTTGTGCCTGCATTGTCAATGAGGTGTTTTACATGGCTTGGAAGCATTTTCTTGTGGTGCTTTAGGTTGGTTCAAAGCTGAATTTAGCAATTGGCTGGAAAATAAACTTCCTGTGCTTTCCTTTTGAAGACTAAAAGGTTGTGTCTCAGGGTACTTAAGGAAAAGTATTTGACATTTTGGGCTTCAAAATCTTCACGACGGTGGCTTCAGTCTTTCTGCAAAAGAGCATCACAGGACATCCTGCTGTGATCTCCTGACTGCTGTTCTGAAATCAGGACAGCAAGGCTGATGAAACAGTCTGTGTATCTACTTCATACCTCCACCCCCTCACCCAATTTGTAAAAGCGTTTAGGCTACTGCCAGCCTTGTGAAATGCCACCCTTGACTGAAAACAGTAAGCTGCTGGATTTTCTTCTTTTTTTTTTTTTTTTCCTCCCCTCCTCAAGGGCTAGAGAGTAATTTTCTTGAAAGCGTTAAAACACTCTTGGGAGGACAGACTGGCTAAAAGTATTTGTACAAATGCCTCTGTTAATTGGTGGAGGTTACTCCCTGAGGACTCAGTGTCAACGATAAGACCATTCATGTGTATTAGGGTTCTTGACCATTAATAAGATCTGCTTCTGATTACATCTATTTTTTAACAGCTGTAACAGGGGTAAATTCAGTGCTTGATATAAATGCACTCTTACTGTCCAAGAGTAAGACTCTTCACTAGAAACTGTAAAATCAATGGTTGACCGCATTTAGCAGGTTAAGATGAGAAGAAATAAATGGTAGCATAATGTAGCATAATGCAGCCTTTTCCATGTCTGAAAAAATCCGTTTCAGATGGGTTTCTTCTTTTTTGATTAAGAGTCCTTTTTGCAAAATGTCTGCATTTCTGATACCACCAAGTTTGCATTATCACTCATCAGTGCCGTGTATTTTGTAGGAAAACGAGGACAGGCTCATGATATTAGCATTCATAATCACTGTGTTTTCAATAGATGCAGTGCAGAAATGTTACTGAAATTGTTGTGTAACACAGTTATGAAAACTGAAGATAGTACACTGGCAGAACCTGAAGTGTAAGAGACCTGTACAAACTTGCATTTAGTGTCACACCAGTTAACAAGTTTTTAATAAATCATTATTTAGTGCAAAAATTCTAGCACTAGAGTGAAAGAGAATTTTGAGGCTTCTGGTTAGGTATTAAGCATTTGTTCAGCTTTGGAAGGATTTCTATTTTCTAGTTGTTAAATTACTGCACTCAGAAATCATTCTTTATCCTTGAGACTCCTTGAAGTATTTTTTTTTTTAAAAAGCTTTCTTTGGAAAGCACTGACCTTGTTTTCTTAAAACCTCCCTTAGAACCCAAGCTTTATCTTTCCTATCATCTGTCAAAAGTTCTTTGAGATACACCTTATTTATGATGAAACACTTAACCCTTCTGATTACCACAGTTTGAGAAATTTAGAAAACAAACATGCATTTCCCCTGAAGTCCATTTAATTCACATTTATTTTACCTAGTCACTGTTATTCCTGCTCCCTCCACCCCAGTAAAATATGTGTTTAAATAAGAAAATAAATACCTAACAACTACATCCCTGTTGCCCTACAGCAGGTAGATTACTCTGGGGAAATGATTTGTGACAGACTGAGAGAGAGACAATCCCTAGGCTTCTGATTACTTATTGACAAGTACCAATCAATAAGGTAGTCAGCTTACATGGCTAAGAGATGCCCTTGAGGAAAATGAACATTACATTCCTTCCTCTTTGTCA
The DNA here is from genome assembly GCA_004320125.1 of Scolopax mira. Classification (NCBI taxonomy): domain Eukaryota; kingdom Metazoa; phylum Chordata; class Aves; order Charadriiformes; family Scolopacidae; genus Scolopax; species Scolopax mira. The sequence continues at coordinate 296,655 of BJBW01002146.1, read as the reverse complement.
ATATAACACGACTTGGGGGATGAGTGATAGCACTGCTGTTAGTAACTTAAATAAAAAAGAGTAAGAGGATAGTAAGTTTCTCTTTGCTTCTTTAATAGGGTTGAGATGTAAGTTAAGCACCTTATAAAAGAAATCCCTGCTTCCTGTCATCTTCAAAGAATCTGGCTGCTATTGCTGGCAAATATACGTCGGGAGTTTTTACAGAGGTTTAGCAAGAAAGAACAATAGATGCAACCTGCATGACACAGCGCATTTCAAAATCTCTTTCCAATATTCTAGCTCTGCAAAAACCCAAGTCATCAGCAAGCCTGGAACCACTATGAAATATCCAAGTTCCCGTCTGTTCATCACCCATCACGTGGAAAAATTTTGCAATGTAGATATTTACCAAAAAAAGCATAAAATGTGTAGTAGGAATCTAGTAAGAGCCCTCTGAAAGAAGGGTGTTCAAAATAAAGACTTAAATCTTCTGCGCTGTTTCTTGAGACTGTCAGGAACCCAAATGAGAATGAAATAGCTTTCCTGGCACCATTCATTTTAGAGATACCATTTGTCCTCTGCATTTCACCACACTCTGTAGGTCATTCTTGATTCTCAGGGAAAATTTGTTTTCAAGGTGGCAACCTGAACCGCCTGTTGGCACCTGACCAGCTCTCCTCCTTCGGCACAGCCTTTAACAGTGGCATGGTTCTCCCCACATTCTCAGTAAGGAGGGGACAGAAGTCTCATTCGCAGCTGAGGTTTCTAATGGAGGTGACTCAGTTTCTTGGCGGTTTTGAATACAAAGAAAGCTTTTTAGATATGCTGGAAATATGACCTCCTAATGATCTAGGAAAAAGTTCTCAACAGATACCAGAAAAGGAAACACTTTTTTTTTTTTTTGGGTAAGTTTTTCACCACAGTGGGATACATTTATTTATTTACTTACTTATTTATTACTGTTTTTAGGAGGTGAAATTTCTGGAGAGGAAATAGATTTCTTGAAATGAGAACAAGGTCAGAATGTCACGTTGATTATGAAATTATGAGGAGGGAAAATAATGTTTAGAACTGAAGAGACAAACAACATGATGGTGTCTTACTCCGGAAGGTACTCTTCGTGGTCACAAGCCCACCGAAGTGACAGAGAAGGAACAAAAGTAATGTCTGAAATAGAAAATTTGGATTTGGGGTAAAGAGGATATCACATTATAAATGGTCAAAGCGCATAGACATACATTTCATGGCACAGCCACGTTAACACCATTGTTACTTGAGAACCCTAGCTAATAAAAGAGCAGAAGCAAACACAAGATGAAGAGTGCATCAGGTGCCTAGACTCCACCTGTAAAAAAATGATACCATATCTTTACTTGTGGGTATGCCTCAATTTACATAGTACAAAGTCCACTGAATAAAAGATGACACCCCTTCACACAGGCCGTGACACAGCGGTTACTGATTTGAGCCCTGGACAAAGGACTTTGGCAAATACATTCCAATGCACTTACTCAGCCTGGGTGCTTTAGCTTTTCATGAAGTCTGATTCTGGCTGAACAATGTCTTGGAATGGTGGGTAGTTTTCCATAAAAAGGGCAAATTGTTCCAGAGAAGGCTAAGGAAGAAAGGACGAGGTGGTGATAAATGTATCCAAGTAGATTTGCATTGACCGATTTAACCACAGCGTGTAGTGTGTACGTAAGTTCTTGCTGCTGTGAATATAAAGGCTTTATAGTAACACAGCATCCATCACTGAAAGATAAAATGGAGGGATTTTTATTTTATTTTTCCCAGGAGGAAATTGATGCCTTAGAAAATCCGCAAGATTTGAGTCATCAAGCCATCACTGTCAGCAGGCATGTCTTTCAGACACCTCACCTCATCTTGCTGCGAATCACACGCCAGTGAAAGATACATGTCACAGCAGAAAACTGCACCCTTCCTTTTGTGATAGACATGGTTTAAAAAATTACAGGGCCTGAAGCAACTACCAGATTAGAAGGAGAGCCTCTGTTTGAGAAGACTGTTTCGTATCACATCAGTGACAGCGAGGTGAGGATGCCTGGGAGCTACACGTTTCAAAGCACTGGGAAAGTGGTCACTTAGCTGTTTGGCAAAATGACTCAGCCCATGTCCCTGGTAGTGCAGGACAGCCTGAAGTTATTGAGGCTGCCTACTGACAAGTCTGCTTTTGAAGAAAGTCAGGGTTTTTTTTTGTGAAACAGTGCCAGAATTTCTATGAGAGGTCTCCGTTCCTCAAGACGATTGAGGAAAGACGGTGCTCCCTGCCTTTTTTGACCAGCATTGGGAATTTTCCTTCCACACAGCAGGAAGCATAGCTAAATCCTGGGTGTTAGATAGTTTCAAAGTATATTTTAAGTCAGGTAGCCATAGGCAGGGAATTACAGGGGACTTGTGATTTCCTTTTGGTATCTTCAGGTCATGCTGGAAATGTAAGCAAGCCATGTTTGAAGCTAGGTGGCCCATCTGATTTTACACACAACCACGTCACAAAAAGCCTGTGATGAGGTGATGGAAAAATTCTCTATCAAATTTTTACAGTCATCTGCAATTTTAAACAGAATGATTACTATAATGTCATCACAATTGTCATTTACCTATGTCTTTTGTACTCAGAGCTGGTCTATGGTGAGTGAGATTTTGACTGATTATGCCAGAGTATAAATTGTCAGCCATCTCCTACCAGGGTAAATTCCTCTAATTCATGTATCCAACCTCTCTGGATAGAGGCCGTGTGAGGATGGATCCTTGCATGCCATCCCAACGTGCCATGCCATGCCATCCAAGAAACAATCTGAAGTCCAATCAGTCATGATGCGGCCAGAACGTCTTCCCATTCTGTCCAGTCTTTTATAGTGAGTTGTTGAGTTGTTACTGAAATTTGTTAAAATTGAGTTAGTGGCCCAAAAGAGTTGTTCAGAAACCTATCCAGTAGACTTTCTAGGAGACAAACATAAGATTTAAAAGCTCGTTTCCCTTTTCATTAAATATAAAGGAAAAAGTTGTGAAGGAATACCATGTGTGATGTCACTGGAATATACAAAGTTTCCCAAATGCATGACAGATTTTTAAGGAAGAGCCTAATTCTCAGGTTTAAGAAGTGACTTGGTAAAAATGCAGTCATGCAGTTCCCTTGCTTTGCTGTCCATCCAAGCTATCCAGATCAAGCTTCCTAAGATTTGATGAAGATTATGTGCCAGACTTGGAAACTCAACTTAGAATGTGAAAATTGCCTAAAGAGGGATCTTTTTGGCTTAGCCATCCCTAAGATTGAACATCCAATATTTTAACTTCGTTAAAAGTTTTGTTACTGATTCATAAGCCAAAATACAGCTCAGCTGTTTCTCTCACAATTTTGTTGTCTCTGAATAGCTGATGAGCAAAATGCAATGATTTCTTCTTTGCCTTTGATGTGAAACTGAATTCACCTGGGCACTACTTTCTGGATAAGAAAGTACAGCTTTTACTAAGCTTTGAAAAGCTGAATTTTTTCTGTTATAACCATGAAGTGATATGAAATTATTTTCCTTTCATTGTATGTGTTAGAGAATGTTCATCAGTGAAAGCAAAACACATTTAAATCTTCAGGGCTGAATGCTCCCGAGAGTATGACAAAAATTGGTGGAGATACTCTTGGAGCCATTCATACTCATTTCGAACAAATACTGCTGCACAGGGGAAATTTCAGACAGCTGGTAAAAAGTAAATGTGACACTGTAAAGAAAAAATGTGATGGGTTCAGGTAATTACAAACATTACATAGACCCTGGGCAAAATACTAATTAAGACAGATATAGGAAACAAATAGAAATTAATTCATAGGAGGTAGCTTATGTAATGCTAATCAATATGTTTTTAATGGAAAATAGGTGCATTCAAGCAACAAGAAGAGATTAAAATGCAGTTGCTTAAAGTAGATGTATTGACTTCATACCCATTTAAGTCATTACTTTAAGTCATTTGATGTAGCCCTGCATAACAATCTGGTAAAAAACACCATTACTATACAAAATCAATCTACCTGTATCAAATGCTCTGCAAACCAATTAGCAGTTACACCAGCATGTTTCTACTCTCTTCTCATGGGTTATTTAATGGCTTCAAAGTAGCTAACGCTATTCAATGTCTTTATCGGTGATCTGGAAGAAAACATAAACTCTTTGCTGATAACATTGCTAATGACACCAAAATTGCTGGAAAGGAAAGAAGAAAGAGAACAAAACGACATAAGGGTATTTAACGTGGTGCTTTGGATCTTAAGCCTTAAGCCAGTATTTAAAAGTAGGATGAGTCTCAGTGTGGGAAAGATACTATCTGCCGGCTGTCTATGGTGGGACTCTCTGAAGCCTCTGGTACTGGCCCAGAGAGGGAGGGTGGTGGATGAATAGAAGCTACTCTCCAATTCATTATAGATTCCTGTTTTCCTTGTTTCTATTATTTGCCTTACTTGGGGAAAGAAAAAATGCAAGGAATGGCTGGGCAGAGGAAAAAATCACATTCCAGGTTTGCAGTGGCTGATTCTGGTTTTCTATGAAGTTGCTATTAATTTCTATTAAATTGTTTTTTTTTCATACTAGGGACAAAGGAGGAGAAAACACACCTGCTACATTTGAAGGTGAAAGGAGGGAAAGATTGCTGTCCTGCCTCTTGCTAGCCAGCAAGAAGAAAGGGACAGAAGCAATGTGGATTAGGAGAGAGGGAAGGAAAAAAAACAATGCAGCAAAATAGGAGAGAAGTAGTTTTGGGGTGATGGAGTGGGAGTGGGAAGGGTCTCAATGTATTATAGTGTGTTTCCCGCTGAAAAGCAGAACTGAAGCCATGAAACCTGTGGAATTAAAATAGTGATTGCGCAGTTAAAGTCCATATTAAAAGGCATGCTCACAAAATATTTACAAGCATTGAACTTCATGAATTTAACAGTAAATCATCTATTTATGTAGCTATCTGCAACAGGTATGGTAGGCACGGAACACAAGCAGTGGGTGAGTGGGTGCACTCTCCTAATTCTCCTTGTTAGTAGTTGGTGTTGGGTGAGGAAAATGGTGAATATGCACAGTAGTAGGCGAAGAGCCATGAAAGGGTTGCAGTGCCCATAGAGTAAGGTGGGACCTCCTGAAAAGCAGAAGGGACTGGGCTGCTCGCAGGGCAGGGGGGCATCAGGGAATAGTGCCCAGCATGACAGATCGCTGGTCAATGGGCAGGCATGGGTTGGGAGTAGAAAGGTCCCATGAATCTTCTGCTACGTGGGGCTTTCTACAGGCCTTTTTTTTGCTTCCCTTGCAACTTCAAAAATGCTGTTGGGTATTCCAGCTTTGGCTCTGCAAAGTGCTCATACCTGTTTTAAGGTGACCCGCTGAAATACCAGAATAAAGTCTGAGACACATGTCCCTGGTTTTGCCCAGTGTATCAATTGCATATTGCAACCTAACAGGTCCTCATGGGTATCATTTGTACAATTAAGCTCTAAATAATTCAGCATTTGGCAGTCAATCATTCCATCAATAATATTATTATGCAGGCTTTTTTTTTTTTTCTTTCCCGAATACAAAGTAGATAAATATTTCATAAATAATCTCTCAGGTAGAATGTTCAAACTTATGTGCAGGCACAGAACACGTCTGCCACAAAAAGACAGGGATGGGGAGATTATTCTAGATTATTCTAGATTTTTCTAGATTATTCTAGATTATTCTAGACACCTTGTGTCCTTACTCCTAGAGATAATAAATTGATCAAAAGCAAAGATCTTTTAATGTGTGTATTAGCCACGCATGAGTAACCTTAGCTTCCTGCACCTGCTAAAGCACAATTTTGAGCACTTGTCTGTTTCCTGCCACAACACAAGGGCAGCAGAGAAGGAATTTCCAGGAGACGCACACAACCCACGAAAGCAGAGCAGCTGTGGATGCCCACAAGAGCTGTGATTTTGCAAATCTGTGAACTCTTAACTTTATGCATATTAGTATTCCTCCAGATTGCATAAACACGTGCAGAGGCAGAGCTTTAGCTGGCATAAGTGCTTGTCACTTAATTGAGCGTTCAGAGAGGAGGAAAATCTTTATGTTATTTGTTAACAGACTAGAGGGGAATGGATCTTTCCTTGCCAGTCACTAAGCAACTGATGGAATCCAGTGGATTGATAGAATTTCTCCATGTCTCTCCTTCTTATGCTCTGCCCGTTTGCAGGCTCTCAGCTAATTTAATCTTTCAGTGGAGACAAACATTTCATTCTCACATTCATGATACCTATTTAAAGTTTTGTTAACATAGTTTTTTTTCTGTCTCTTTCTGTCTGGCCCTGCTTTATTGATATAAAAAATAGCTGTCTAAAATATTCTTCCTTGAGAAAAGTTGCTAATTTTTCCCCAGAGATCTTCTCCCTGTGTCTGCCTTCAGTCAATTCTACTCAAAATCTAGCACTGCTTCTTCAGCCTGTGTTTACTTTCCCTTGTAACCATTGCAAACTAATGTACCCTGGGAAAAGGAGTTGAATTCTTCTCATTTGCAAATACCATTAACAGAATTGTGGATCAAATTCCATATGCAGCTCCAAATTACACACTCAATTAGGGCCTGATCCAATGCTTATTAAAGTCACTGGAAAAATTCCCCCCAATTTTAATGGACTGTAGCTCAGACCTTAGGGAATGGACATTACCAGTGCGGATGATAAGTTTAACCTTTGAACATGCTGGAATTCACACAAGGATAGACTCATAGGGCTGGAAAGGACTTCAGAGGTCACATCTCAAGGCAGGATCAGCTAAATTTCTATCTCCCAACAGATGTCTAACCTGTTCTTAAAAGTCAGTGACTGGGACTCCATGGATTACACTTCCACGCAATCTTTTTTGTTAATTATCCTTTCTCTTAAAAAGTTCTTCATCTCTGCTGTGAATCCGTTCTTGCTCCTGTCTATGCCTATTACTTCCTGTCCGATTCAAATCAAGCAAGAGCAGACTATTGTCTTTCTCTTCGCAACAGCTTTTCATGTATTTCAAGACTATTAGAGAACGTGTGAGTGAGTCTTGTCTTCCTCAGGCTAAACAACCCTGCTTTTTCACTCTGTTCTCATGTTCCAATCTGTTTTCTGGGCCTTAGTCATTCCAGGTTCTATCTTCTGGACTCCCTTCAATTATTCCACTTCTTTCCTGAAGGAGAGTGCCCAGAACTGGACACAGCACCTCAGCACAAGTCTTATCAACACTTAGAGGAGGGAAAGCACTTCACGTGTCACGCACAGACTCAGTGAAAGACTTGTCTTTCACACATCGATATGACATTATTTGCTCCTATTCACCTTGTGACCCATTAGAACTGAACTGAGGCATAACGTGAAAATAGAATTTTCCTTCTGCTCTGGAGACGCTGAGGGCAGAATTAGCATTGCAGAGCTGCAGAGGGCAGAGCAAATGAAAGGTGAAATTTGAGCCCCAGTTGCCAGATGAGTTCTCCGAACTGGGATTGAGAAAGATCACGATGTTGTTTGCAAGAATTTCGTATTGGAAAAGAGATGCAACGACCACAGGGCATCATCCTGTTGTTTCTGCAGAATTAGTTAAGAGTGTTATTGAAGATGGTTTTTCTCTCATGGAGGTAAGTTTAAACTACAGACTTACATTTGTTTACTTACTTATGCACACTTGATTTTTGTCTATCTTTTAGCAAAGTGTTTGTGCATTTTTAGAAATGCAACACCAGCAAATAAGAACCAACACACACATTCCATATTTTGTATATTGAATTGTTTCATTACATCCATCAGTAATGTATATGAATTTTAAGAGCCAATTTTTGAAAACAATATTCAAAAATCCATTTCCTTAATAACTTTGTCCTTTATCAAAGGACTAAGAGCTTTTAGCACATTTGAAATTGTCTTAGGACTCATTCTTTTCTTTAAATGCTACTTTAAACCACAAAGACAAGATACAAGTTTTGTCTTGTTCCTATGTAATTTAATGGTCTAGGACATTTTTGTGTTCGGCAGAACAGAACTGGGTCCAAAATACAAAAAAGTATGTAAAATTTTATGTCATATCTATTTATGAGAATGCTATTATGTATTATTGGTTTCTCTCTACTTAAATATACAATGCATTTTTATAATAATATCACTAGGCAAAGAAATACACTATGGTTAACAAACTTGAAGATACTCAGCTAATATTTACTTTTCCAGTCTGTGTCAATATTTGAATAATGCCATAAATCTTCAATCATAGCATGGACTCCAATTTTACCTTTGATTTACAATATAACAAGTGGGCCTAAGATTATATATGGAACTCATTAGCAGTCAAGTAAATGATGACTAGAGCCTGCTGTATGAACTTTTTTATATTTCAGAAGATAAACAGCAGCACCAAAAGGCCAGGTATTTCCTTAAAGAGAAATTAAAACACACTCTCACCTTTAAACCTTTGCATTTTGCAATACTCATTGACTTAGCAGAGCAGGACGCAGGAGATACTTCACTGAGTTCTAGAATTTTCCCATTAAAATGACAAGTAATGTGGCACTTAGTTGTTTCTTCTGACAGACTTAATAACACCAAGAAATCGCAAAGAAGGTCATGATATTGTTTTATTGCAAGACATTTTCAAGTTCAGAATTGGTGGGATTGAATTAGTACCTGCATACTAAACAGCAGAAAACACTGTTACAAAACTGAATCTACTCTGCTACTTTTCAGGTACAGAGAGAGCTTATTTAGTATTTAATAGCAAACAGTTTTGAAAAATGTCAATCCATCTCCAAACTGAGGTATTACAACAAAGATACTGAATTCACAGTGTGAAAAACATTAAGATCTACCAACACACAGGACAAATGTTGATGTCAGATTAAGCAAATGTTATCCAATCCAGTGAGAGGATTTCTATTGACTGCAAGAGATTGAAGATTTAATTCCTGAACTGTGCTGCGAAGTGTTAGAATGAAATGAAATTAATCAGATTTTGGACAAGGTTGGACAGACAGATATTGCTGATCAACAACACAAGTGTTGTCCAGTATAAAAAAAAATTACATCAGTCTGGATTAAGTAAAAGCATTAGATCAGAAATGATACTAAACACAACAAAACAAATTAATGCATTATTAAGATTCTCAATGTCTTCAAACAACAACAAAGACTACATTAAAAAAACATGTTCATACATAATTACCATTAATCCACCCACTCAATGCTTATGTACTAACTTTGCCATTACTATAACACAAAATGAGCAGAATGAAGCTGGACAGGTAAGCACTGAGCTGGGCTGCCTCCGGGAGGCTGTAAAATCCAGATATAGTCCTTGCAGATTTTAATGACCCCAGAGGACAAAGGCCTGAGTGACCTGGCCTGAATTCAGCTTTGAACTTGCTTTGAGTAGGAAATTCGACTGCGGCCCTCCTGGGGTCCCTTCCAGCCTCAGTGATGCTGTGATGATCCCTCTGTGAACCACAGAGTACTTAAGGCTGTACCCTGTCTTCACTCACTGCATCTCAATATGCTGATGATAATGACTAACAAGAGATGTATAAAAGAATTAGAAAAAAACAATTATTTCTGTCTTCCAGATCTGCATAGAGGAAGCTTCTTTTGAATTTGTACTCTATAATGTTATTTTTTAACTCCATTAGAAAGACAAAAGACGGAACATTTTGTGGCATTTAGTATTTTGCAGCAGCTCCCCAAATCTTGATTCTGGTACATAATCGCCAGGTAATTCTGAAGCTGAATTATTGTTTCTGAGAAGTGTACTCTGGTGAATTCATGAACAGAAAGAGAGAAAGAGTGATAGACTAAAAGTGTCCACATTAACAGAAGAAGAAAAAAATATACTAGGACAGGAAAAAACCCTCTGTCTTCCAGTTTATCTTCCAGATCCCAAGGGTAGGAATGCATAAACAGAGTGGTTTTGCTAACAAAAGACCAGCAGACCACCAGACAGTAACTTTAAATATTGCACTGTAAATACACAATGTAATTTAAGAAGTTGTTTTATGCACATCATAAAATAAGTCTGTAGCAGGAAAACTGCAGCCAGAATAGTTGCAGTCCTCTAAGCAACATTTTCACACATATGCCACATAATTCTACCTTAATGAAGCCAACTCCAATCAAGTAAAACTACTCTGAAGTACTTTTCCACAGCATTTCTCGCATTTTTCTTCTTCTGTCACTGATGGTATTCAAAGTCACATGAGTATTTGTTGTCAGCAAGAGGGGCTTGGAGAAAAAGTGCTAAAGTAGGCAGATGTGACAGTGGCAGGCCTGGAGGAGAGGCAGGCAGTCAAAATGGAAAGTGAAGGCTCTGCTAGAGCCAAGGCAGAGCCAGAACCTAAATTACTGAGCGTGTCTCCCCTGGTGATGGAGCTCAAAACCCTTCCTTTGTGGTTTGGGCTGAGATACAGGTATTCACCAAAGAAGTCACATGATTCACAAATCTTACTTTTAATAGTAAGCTGATTTTGAAGGTAAAGCATTTAAATTATTTCAATGTATTTATTATCAGGATATGTTTTTCAAATGGGTTATTACGTGCCTATACCTGTTCTCAGCACACCTACACCAGATTGCAAGAGATGAAAAATAAATGTATTAATCTTCATTTCCATCACCTGTATTCCAACATCACATGAATACAAACTTGCGTATCTTATGGACAGATTCTTCAGAAGTAGATTTAGGACATGTGAATCATGAAGGTTCAGATAGATTTGTCTGTCTACCTATATTTTCTTATTTGGTTGTCACCAGTGCATTCCAATATCCCAAGATGTACCATCCACTTGAAAAGCATGGTATTTATGAAAAGGCCTTCCGTGAAAACACTGTGTCTGGAAAAAACATGAGTGAGAAGGATGGCAAACACCCTGTGTTCCTGCATACATATAAACAATGGCTCCTACTTCTCATTCAGGTTTTGCAAGAGCTCAATCTCTCTAAACATTGATTCCCTGTCAGTATTCCTCAGCCTTCACCTAATGACATTTTTCCTCCTCGAGGAGTTTTTGGCTGTCTTCCAGGCCTGTTCGAGAGCCAGGCCCATCCACCTGGGTGCCTGGCAGAGCTGCCTTTGGGTCGGGCCACAGCCGTTCAGACGCGGGGACCTGATAGCAGCCAGGAGCTGGCTCCGACGCCTCAAGCCTCACCCAGCAGCAGCCCAGACGCCAGCCACAGCCACCCTCAAATGTGGCTATGGGGCATTGGAGACTATTTGCCCCTCTTCTTTTCCCAACTGCCCACAGGCTCCGCCCTTCCCCCTGCAGCTTCGAGAGAAAGCCCCTTGAGCCTCGAGGGGAGGCCACCTCCCCTCACAAACTACAACTCCCAGCACGCCCCGCGCCCGCCTGCCGCACAGCACGCCGGGAACGGTAGTTCCCTCCGCGGCCCAAACCGCCGAGCCAGCGGCGCCTTTCCTTTACTCGCCCATCAGAACCCGAACTCTGCCCGAACTGTCTGTGCCGCTTCTCCCCGCCTCCGGCAGTTCCAGCAGGGGGTGAGGGGTTAGATCGGGCCGCGAGATCCCGCTCCAACCGCCGGCGCGGGAAAAACTGTTGGGAGGGAGGGAAATGGCGAGCTGCGCGAGCGCATGCGCGCTGGGGGCCGCCGTCGCCACCGCCCTCGCGCCCGCCGTTGAGCCAGCCGCGCGGGGCTGAGGGAACGGCAGTGCCCGCAGCCACCGCCCGCCGCGAAGGAGCGGCGCCACCGCCCGGCCTCCCACTCCCGCCCCGCCTCCTCCCGCCTCCTCCCCTCACTCCTCCTCCCGCCGGAGCGAGCAGAGCGAGATGGCGGCCGCTGGGGCTCTGGCGAAGCACGAGCAGATCCTGGTGCTCGATCCGCCCACCGACCTTAAATTCAAAGGTGAGGGGGAGAACCCGGGGCGACGGATGGGGGGAGGGAGAAGGGGGGGCAGCGGGACGGCCCAGCCCCGGTGGGGTATCCCGTTTCGCCTCGGCGCTGGGCCACCTCCAGGCGCTTCGTCGTACCCTCCCTCCGCCCTCCCTCGGGCCGCGGTGCCGGGCCCTGCCCGCCGGGATCCGTCGTTGGGGGGGGGCGCCGCCGAGCCGGTGAACGGGCTCGGCCGCCGCCATCTTGGGATCCCGTGGGGACTGGAGAGCGTGTCCGCGGCCCCTGCGGGCCTCCGCCCGCTCTACCGGGCAACCAGCCGCTCGCTTCCCCCCCCCTCCCCCGTCTCGCCTCTGGGCCCCGCCGGTGCGCCGGCCTGTTCCCCTGTCCCCGCCGGTCCCCCGCATGCCGGCGCGGCCGCTGCCGTGTCACCGCTGCGCTCGGGAGGCCCGGCCTTAGAGTAGCGGGGCCCGGGGAAGGGGGGAGTCGCTCTCCTGTCATTTCTGCGGCCGTCGATCCCTTTCCGTGAGGTCTCCCTCTGGCTGCAGCGGGAAGGAGAGGCCCCGAAGTGGGCGATGGAAACCTTGAGAGGGAGCGGGGAGGGGGAAAACTCGCCTCAGGTCTGGCTTTCCCCCCACCTCGCCCTCTCTCGCCCCGGGGGGCCGGCTGTGGGCTCCTGTCAGAGGCCAGCCCTGGCCCCGCCGGTGTCCCCGCGGGGGCTGGTGCGGTTTTGCACCATCACTCCATTGGTGTGCGAGTAGGCGATGTGCAAGGCACTCGCACCCTCTCCCCGGTGCAGCCTGACCCGCTGGCCTGGCAAATGACTCCCCGCCCTTCTTCCCCCCCCCTCCTCCCGCCCCGAGATTGTCATCTTTCAGGCGGGTTCTCGGCACGTAAACAGGCAGCTCAGTCCTTCCATCGGAATGAGGGGAAACGAATGTGTGCATTTCGGAAGTTTCTGTATGTTGGATATTGCGTGCCGACCGCATGACTGTGACCGGTGTGACACGCTGCTGTCAAAATAGGTCTCAGCGCAGTTATGTTGTGGGAGTTTTTCTCTCCTAATAAATTAGCTAGTTGTGAAAAGGCTCTTGCAAAGATGACCGATATTTGAAAGGTAGGGGCATAATGAAAAGCATGATAAAATAAGTAGTTTTCAGTAGTATCCTGTGACTATATTTTATACCCATAAGGGACGTTGAGAAAGATCTCAAGAACATTTCAGATCTAGGATCAGCAATATTTTATATTTTTTAAAGTAGTTAATGTTATCTGAACTTATGTTTTAGATTTTGTGACTAGTGTCAACACGTTTACTTGCCTAAACCTATAAACATTTCTATTATATTTTCCATTTTTAGTAGACTCACTTTCATTGTTTTAGAGGGACTGAGTACAATTTATGATGTTGTAAAAATCTTTAAATGGATAGCCAGATCAAATTAATGTTTATATGAGAGAAGAACACTGTATTCCACGAAATATATTTGTCTGGCCTGACTTTTATAAATAAAGCTTAAGTCCGATTTATCAATGAGTAACAAACTATACTTGTTTTATTGAGCCATCAAATCAATTAAAAATGAAAATCTGTCTGATCTTGTATATTAATTTCTTGATAGCATCAGTTTTTAAATTGCATGTTCGTAGACAGGGTCAAAACCATAGCGGAAACATATCTTTTTCACTTCTGTTTTGGTTGTTAAAATGCTACCAGGTCTGGCTGCACTCAGATTTCAATACACTGTATTCTTATTGCAAGAACAGGTTGGAGGAACATACAGGTTTTTAATTTGCTTTATTAAATTTAAAAGCTACTGTGTCTAATATGAAGCTTTCAAATGTTGAGCTGTCTTCAAGCTGAAAGTAAGCTGTATTTATGTGATGTGAAACAAAGTATTGATACAGAGAATATATAATAAATACTAGATTAGAAATTCAGTCATATAAAGCTGTTGTCAGTCAGTAATCTTTATTGTTCTGTGTGTTTATGTACTCAGAGCATGAAATGTGTATTCTTTAGGCATAAACTTTTTTTTCAGGATGATGCATATATTAGGAAAATTTCTGTACAGCAGAGTAAGCAAAACCAAAATGAAGCATAATGAGACTGCAGTCTTAATACTCTATGGAAAGCACTCTATTACTATATTATTATAGTAATATACTATAGAAAGGGCTATCTATTTAGAGAGCATCAAGTGCATTCTCAATAAATATTTTCTAACTGCTTATTATTAGGAGGTGTTTAGAAAGGTTTGCGAGCCACAAACTAATTCAGTTCTTAAGTACTACATTAAAGAATACATATTGGCAGAAGGGAATTCCAAGTGTTACCTTTTAAAAAGTAATTGGTTAGTAAGAGAATGTATGCCTCAGAATAAGTGTAAATCAGTGTAGGAAAATCAAACAACTTGGTTTAAAAAAAAATATGTATTTTTTCAGTGCAACTGGTTATTCAAAGTTATTTTATTGGGACAATTATCTATTATTATTATTGACTTAATATTGTTGATGTGTATGTAACAGAGATCCAGCTGATCTGAACTGGACAAATAGTTTTGATGGTTTTTTTGACTCAAGGGAGACCTGAAAGGAGGGTGTAGAGAGGCGGGGGACAGTCTCTTCTCCCAAGTCACCAGTGGCAGGACAAGAAATGGCTTCAAGTTGCACCAGGGGAGGTTCAGGTTGGATATTAGGAAATATTTTTTCCCTGAAAGGATTACCAAGCATTGGAATGGGCTGCCCAGGGAAGTTGTTGAGGCATCATCCCTGGAGATATTCAAAAGATGAGTTGACAAGATGCTTGGGAATATGGTTTATTGTTGGGGTTTATTTATTTATTTATTTATTTATTAACTAGTTGGGCTAGATGATCTTAAAGGTCTCTTCCAACCTAGGCAATTTGGAGGAACGTACAATGAATCAGCTGACCATTAGGGTAACAGTGAAATATGTTAGTATGGCCCTATGCAAGCAATGATTTAAATTAAAAATTACATAGGGCTTATCTTAAGGAGTTGTTGACAAGGCTTTAAATTCATGATGAAACTGTTTTGGGGGGGGGTGTTGGGTTTTTTTTAAAAATACACTTTACTTGATCATCAAAAATAAGGTCTATAATACATTTATCCTGACTTTTATTTCACACAGCTCAGGAGTAGGTCTAAATAATATGTTCCCAAAGTGGCTAACATATTACATATTTCCCTTGGTGACCAAAAGATTTGTGTCCTGTTATTATAGTACTTTGCATTCCTAGAAATTTTGGTCATTAATACTGTTTTGGGTTACAGTTAATCCCCTCTGTTTCTGTGATAGATAGGTTTCTTTGGTTTCTGGAACCATCAGGAATACCCAAGGAAAACCACAAAACAAATAAGTACTTTTCAGAGTGTTGTGCAAATGCAACAAGGGGAAAAATTGTGCTTAAAAGTGATGAAATTAAGAGTCAGTTGATATAGAATGTGATGCTGCTTTCAGAAACGCAGGAGCATTGAGAATTTGCCTTGTGGTTCTTGTATCCAGGTCTTCAGCTGTATTACTCCTGTAGGTTAGCTTTCTTCTGTATTTTAGTCAAATGTGTTTTGTTTAATTTCCCAAATCTGAAGTTGTTTGGGTTTGTTTAGGACTGGATGGGAAGAACTGAAACATGAAACATTTAAAAGCCACTACTTTGGAAGGTGGAACATGCTCTGCTTCTTATTGAGGTCTTTTTTGTGTGCCTGATGCATATAATCATTGTCTGTAGCTCTAGTTTAGTGAAGATAATGGTAATCTAGAATTGGCTCCTTGTGAGCAAATACATTTTAATTTAATTTTTTTTAACAGTTCCATAGTTAGATAGCAAAACTTGAAGTTTTCAGTTAAAAGATTTCTAGCTTTTTTATGGAAACTCAGTCTTCCTCAAGTCAAAGAAAGCCAGTTTTGCAATTCTAAGTAATGTGTATTTAAATTGGTCTTAAATGATGGTCCCTTCTAAAAAACCTCTGCCAAATCTTTAAATCAGTCATAAGACACGCTTCTGCAGTACCTAATTGAAAATCAACACTAGTTGATTTGATGAGCCTTGGAAGATCAGTAGACAGTGTTCAGAATTTGAATTTCATGTGATTCAGAGGTGCCTGACTGTTGCTACAGTTGGACATTAAAATGTCTGAATATTCTAAAATTATATCCTATATTGAAGTTCTTGCTTACAGGTGTGTGAAATCCAGTTATATTACCTTTGTAAATGTCTCCAAATAATGAAGCATACTTTTTTGTTTGTTTGTTATAACCTCAAGGCTAGAAATAAGTCAACAAATAAGCAAACTAAAATAAACTTTTGAGCATGTCTGTGTGCAATAAATTTTCCCTTTGATGCTTTGAGTTAGGGGGAGAGGTCAGTGTAACAGATGATGTTTAATTTCTGATTATTAATCTGATTCATGATCTAGGATTGTTAGTGTATAAAATCAGCTATCAGCTGGTATACTAATTTTTTCCAGGTGAGGTAGAGAGCACTTCACTTAAATATTATGGCTCATTTTGAAACGCAGATTTCAACGACCTTTTAAATAATACAAAAATATTGCTGTAGATTATTTTGTAATCATTACACTGCTATTGGTAACATTGAAAGCCACAGGCTATGTGTTGCTGCAAATCGAGAAGGTGGAATTTAAAGGTAAAAATAGCTCAATGTTAAATGCATCCCCTGCCCTCAAGGTCTGTTGCCAGAATTGTCCCAGGATATCCTTTAGTGTAGGCAGGGTTTGAAGTCCTCAAATGTGATCTTGCTGCCTTATTTGTGTGTTTCTTTATTATGTAAAGTCTTATGTCTATTTTCATTCTGTTCCAACTGCCAGCGCGCTTGCTATGTCCAGCTTCCTAAGATAGGTTAAAAAAAAGTCAATTGGGTTGTTAGTTTTCTGCTATCTTCATTCAAGAACATTTTTGAAATGAAACAATGGGAGTGCAGAGAGGAAAAAGTGGTTCTAAGTGATTACTAACACAGTTGTGGCTTTTAGCTACTTAGAAATGATTGCATTTAAGTTAATATTTTTGCTGGCTTGAGCATTGTGTAATGGCAAAGATTGAACATCCAATAGAATGACTCAGTATTCAACAAGTAGTCTAAGACTTTTTTTTTTTTTTTAATTCAAGAAGGATTTCTGGAATTGTTTACTCTTCCTATTTATCTGTACTTTTATCCATTGTTTCCTGGTTCAAATGTAATATTTGTTAGAATTTTTTTTTTTTAATGATAGGTATTAATAAAAATTGGGACACAAATTGATTGATTTTGTGTTGACGAAAAGAAAGGAAGATTTTTTTTTTTACCAGGTATTGCTTATGAGATATTATTTTAATACATATATGTGTACGATGGTGTTAAACTGCACTTAAAACTGACTAATAAAAAGGGAGTTGTATTGATCTGTGAAGTCAGGTGCATTATAAGTGTTGGATTATGTTTTGTCAGATCTAGTTTACCATTTGCTTTAAGATTCATTAACAAAAGATTTTCTTGGGTTGAGAGAGGTATACAGCAGTGATGTCCTTCACCATCCTCACTAAAGAGAGAAACGCAATACAAACCTCACTGTCTTGTACTTCCAGTGTACTCATTGGTATAAAAACTTCACCTTTACATTGTAATTAGTGTGAAGTGCCCACTGGCCTAAGCCAGTGTTCTAGATCACTGAAATACATCATTATTAATATTGTAAAAAATATGGTATTAAACATGAACACTGTACCATTGTTCAAGACCAAGTTGAAAAGTAGAAACTTAGCATGAACAAGAGGGGCTGTTCTATGCATCAGTTAATAGGTCTGCATATTTAGTGCACCAACTGTCCATTATGGTATTATAAATTGTTCCTGGTTTGTCTTGACAGTGGTATGTGAATATGTTGTATTTCCTGACAAACTTTGTCTTTGGGAGATGCTTGTTAGCCAGATCTTTGTGACCATCAGTCATTGAAGGGTTATTATATTCTCAGCTTACAAGCCATAAATTCAAGTTGGAAAAGGCTGCTGGAGAGAACTTGCTGTGTGTAAAATGGAAAAAAAAACAATCACTGACTAATTAGAAAAGTATTACATTTTCCAGTGTGAAAGTTATCAAATTACAAGGCTTTTATTGTCAGTGGAACCAGATGAGTGTGTATAAGCTAATTTCCTAAAATAAAATTTAAAAAATCAGCAAAATTACTAAGATAATTTCTGATATGGTATTGTTGAAAATAAAAATACAGAAACACAAGTTAGAATTTTAGTAACTTGGTGCATAGTGATCTCGGCCTCTTTAGCTTCTCTTGTGTTTTAGTGTTTGCTTGTTTGGGGTTTTTTTGTATTGCATACAGTTATTTCATTGCACTGTAAATGATTTGACAATGTAGATGTCATATTTCATTGTATGGTCTGAAAGTACATAGAAATACATGATTATGTAAGTTAAAAGAAATATTTTCAGTTTATTTCTAAATGAACAAGATCTTGAGAGTTAAGGTAGTTTGCTAATATTGCTAAATATTATCCTGGTGTAGGACTTCTGGTGTTTGTTTTTTAATGACATGAGCAAGGAAGAAAAGAAAAAGAATTGTTTGCCTGAATTTTAAGAAGATAGTCACATCAGAATTTTTCCCTGCTATGTCTCTCAAAATGTGGTCACACTTGGAGTAATTCTTAATTTGACACTTCAGTGCTTGAATAGGCCTAACCTCGGTAGTATGCAAAGCCTTAGAGGAAAGAATAATTAAAGACAGGAAGGAAAATGGAACGTGGAATAAAATGCAGCATGAGTGTCCCACGTAGAATGTGCCAGTCTGATCTGAGACCTCTTTGCTCTGTGTCTTTTTTTTTTTTTTTCCTGTGTCTCTTCAGTGTGCAAACCCCAAATAAAATCTCATCTTAACACTGCATTTACTGGATGTCATTACAGTATTTTATAGAATCATAGAATGGTTTGGGTTGGGAGAGACCTTTAAAGATCACCTACTCCAACTCCCCTCCAATGGCCAGAGGGAGTCCAGGGGGGATCTTTCACTAGATCAGGTTGCTCAAAGCCACATCCAGCTGACCTTGAGTGTTTGCAGGGATGGGGCATCAACAACTTCTCTTGGCAACCTGCTTACCACTCTCATCGTAAAAAACCAACCAAACAAAAAAACCAAACCAAACAAAAAAATTCTTCAATATGTCCAATCTAAACCTAATCAATTTCAGTTTAATTTTGTTGCCCCTTGTCCTGTCACTACAGGCCTTGGTAAAGAGTCTTTCTCCATCTTTCTTGAAAGCATGCTTTATATATTGAAAGGCTGCAATAAGGTCTCCACAGGGTCTTTTCTTCTCCAGCCTGAACAACCCATCTGTCTTAGCCTTTCTTCTGACTGTATGTGGGACATGTGACCCATGTCCCTCCTTTGGGCCCCACTCTTAACAGTTCCATGTCCATCTTGTACTGGATGTCCCAGAGCTGGATGCAGTACCCAGTTGGGGTCTCTCATGAGAGTGGAGGAGCACAACTACCTCCCTCAACCTGCTGGTGCTGCTTTTATTTATGCAGCCCAGGATATGATTGGCTTTCTGGGCTGCAAGTACACATTACTGGCTCATGTTCAATTTTTCATCCATGATTATCCCCATGCCCTTCTCCGCAGGGCTACTCTCAATCCATTCATCCACCTGTCTGTACTGATATTGGGAATTGTCCTGACACAGGTGCAGGACCTTGCATTTAGTCTTGTTGAACATAGAGGTTCATATGAGCCCACCTTTCAAGCCTGTCAAGGTCCCTCTGGATGGTATCCCTCCCCTCAAACAAATGAACATCCCCACTCAGGTTGGTATAATCTGCAGACTTGCTGAGGGTGCCCTCGATTCCACTATGTCATTGATGAAGACATTGGATAGTATTGGTCCAAGTATGGACCTGGAGGGACACCACTTGTTACTGGTTTCCATTTGCACATTGAGGCATTGGCTGTAACTCTTTGTACACGACCACCCAGCCAGTTCCTTATCCATTTAACAGTCCATCTGTCAAACCCTTATCTTTTCAGTTTAGAGGTAAGAATATTGGGCGGGACTGTATCAAAGGCCTTACAGAAGTCCAGGTAGATGACGTGTAACCCTTCTCTTGTCCACTGATGCAGTCAGTCCATTGTAGAAGGCCACTAGATTAGTCAGGCATGACTTGCCCATGGTGAAGCCAGGTTGGCTGTCTCTAATTACCTCCCTGTCTTCCATATGTTTTGACATATCTTAAGGAGGATCTGTTGCATGATCTGAACGTTGATTATTTGTTACTGAGGTATCTGCAAAATTGGTAATTAAGTTGCAGGTAAAAGATCTCAGTGGAAAACCATAAGGTGGAGAAGGGACAAGGTATAAAATAAACTGCAGCACAACTGTTGGGCTATTGGAAGCATAATAAGGACATTTTTAAAGGATGTGTTTGAACTTGGTTTAGTATCTTCATTAAAGACTTTGGTGTGGGTGGGACTATGCTGGTAGAGCTCATTGGTAATGCAAAGCTAGGAGATGTAATGAATGCAAAAAAACCTGGTGCATTTGATGTGTGCTAATAATAGAACTGCTGGGTTTTTTTCATTTTAGTTGGAAGTGATGAAGAAAGAGTAAAACTAGAGACTAGTACTTAATTGTACATTTATTGTGAGTGTGACGAGTCATGAAATGGGGAAAATATGAGACTGTAGATTTGTAGTGAGGGAAATATTAATGTAAAGGTTTATGACATTGTTGAAACTTTATCTGAATGCGTCCTAGTCAAGGAAAATGAACCCAAATGGGAATGGTGCAAACAAAAAAAGTTATTAACGTAAGTGGAGTAGCTTTGCTTATTTATCTTAGCAAAATGAAGGCTGAAAGGGGATCTGATTGCTATCTGTAAATACATCAGAAGAGGTAAGCACTAGGGAAAAGAAAAGCTGTGTAGCCTAAAGGGTAGGATTGGTACAAAAATAAATGTCATCAAGTAGCTATGAATGTATTTAGTTAATTAGAAACGAGTTGAATTTCAAATCTGAATCATGTCAGCCTGAACCAACCTTCTAAAAATTATGTGGGCAAAAATTGTTTTGAATTCATCAGATACCATCTTACAAAATGGTTTGTTTCATGTGGACTTTAGATGGCTTCTCCTAGGTCATGAGGTTACTTTGTTCCTGAAAGTTTGGTAGGACAGTGGTGGCACCTAATTATGTGCTTAAACTAAAAGCCAGTATGTCATGTTACATTTGAAGGCGTTACAATAGCTTGACAGAGATACACATTTAATGCTTTTTTCTTTGTGAGAAGGGATGTTCATAAATTCAAAAATCATATATATAGGAATAACTGCTCCATATGTGAATTAAACGTAGTAATTATAATTGATAGGAGTATGATGTTGATTTAACAGGTTTAACATGTTAACAATATGATGTTAATATGGCCACTAAGTTGAGTGGTCCCAATGAAAGTAAAAACTGTTTGGTTTTTAATTTGGACGTCTACTAGACATCTGCTAGACATCCACTAGAACCTGTTTGATGTTCCAGTTTAAGTTAGAACTCTAGATGCTTTTTTCTGTAGAATTGAGCTAACTGGTCCTAGAAGTGGCTGCTTTAGCTCATCTTGGTGCTGTGATGTGAAGCTAATGAGGGAATGGAGTTTGTGATCCTGTCTGAGTGACAAGCCTGTGACAGAACACAGCTTTTCTTTAAAGCAGGTGTGTTTTTTCCTGAGTGACTGTAGGATGTCCTGTACTTGGCTTTGGAGATTTGGGAAATGGAGGCCTGTAGTTTGTGCTTCCAGAGAATGAAAGGTCACCCTGAAATCAAAGTGAGCTGTTCTTGTCTTTCAGACGTAGTCAAGTATTAGCCAGACATGTCTGTAAGAAATTTTAATGTCTGATACATAAATCTATTTAGACATGGCTTTGTGTTATGTGCTGAGGTTGGACACCAACTGACAGTCAAACACCTAAAACTGTTTGGGTTTTTTTAAAAAAGAACTTTCTGGGCTTTTGAACACACTGGGAGAAGTGTGAAATTGATTTTTTTTAAAAGTTACTTTGTTACACTCTTGGGGGACTACTTGTAAGGAAACCTATGAAAACCATAAGGGCTCCAGTGCTCTAATATTTGAATTGGGCCTCTAATACCTAGTTCTTGGGGCACACTGGGAAAAGTACCATGTAACAGCTTTTGTTCAGGTTTTCTGTGGAAAGACTGATTTTTTCTGTGAGCTGCTGCAGCTGTCATCTGAGATGATAACAAGTATTCTGATTACTGCTGTAGAGATGGAAGAGTATCTTGTATGATGCAATTCAGATCAGAAAGGTGTATCCAATTGGAAATTTAGTATTTGAGGATGCACACATATTTTATGCTGCTGAATATTTGAGTATTTTAAACAGCAGACTTGGCTTTTCAGTGTTCCTGTGATCTTTTGTAAGCTATAGCAGGTTAGAACACAAAGCAAGTTTAAAAGGAAAAAGAAGGGAAAAGGTTACTTATTTATTTAGTTTTGTTGTTCAATCTGCTAGTATTCTTTGAAATCCAAGACCCTCTGTAGTTATCAAATTCATTAGTTATCCTACCTTATGCAAGTAAAGAGAAAAGTTGCTACAGCCAGCAGGGTTTATAACACAACTCTTACTGAACTAAATTATTAGTATTGCATCTGTACTGGAAGATTGCTTGTTACTTGGTTCAGAACTTTGGGGATAATTTTCTATGTATGTTCATGTTTATGTAAATGTTCATGTTTAGCAGTAATAAAATGTTTCAACTGTGAGAGCACTTTGGGATGAATAATACTTTATCCGGTATCTTAAGACTTTTTCCTAGTAGAACTAGGAGCTACCAATTTTAGTATGCTCTTAATGTGTATTTGCCAAGAATAACAATGTAGCCAAATAAAGGTAAATGGAAGGTAAGAAATTCACAATAATGTGGAGGTTGACTTTAAATGACAAGCATGCCTTTGCTGTTAGCAACATGACAGTTGCTACTTGCTTTAGTAATGGCACCCATTCAATAGGAAAAATATCAAGAATAGACATAGGACTGAATTGGACTCAGACTGCTGGATTTTAAAGCTTAAGCTAAATACAAGCATTAATATATTTCGATAAAGTTATTCTATGTTACGCCATCTTATTAGTAGTGGTTTTTGTTGTTGAGGCTGAAGAAACTGTTGTCCATATTTAAAATTAATTGCAGGACTTTTTAGAGTGTATTTTATCCTTTTAGACTGTATTTTATCTATTATGTAAAGTAGATAATGTTCTCTTTACACAGTTCATGGTAATGATCTGTGGCTGCTCTTTACTCTAGAGATAGATGCTTACAGCATTTTTACAGTGTTTTTTGGCTGCTGACAACAGGTCAGTAACAACAAGCTGGGTGAATATGAAGTTTTGATCCATAAAGAAAATGTAAGGGAAAAAATTGTTTGTTTAGTCTGCTTTGAAATGCCACTGTATTGAATTCCTGTTTTTTCTTTGTTGGAATGGCAGGCGAAAGGTCTCTGTTCCAATTTCTTTAACACCAGCCCCCAGTAAAGCATGCATGCCAGCATCAGCACAAGACACCCTAGTAAGCTGTATAGCCATATATAGGCTGCACTTGTTCCTTTGACAGAGAGAGATGAGCTCTTACAAGATTTAAAAATGGGCATTGTCTCAGCAGTTTTTAGAAGGAAAAAATCTTTGATGGATGCATCAATCAACATGTCATTGTGGGGAGCTCAGATAGAATCTGATGTTACCTATGGTAAACAGTGGTAGCCTAGAATCATCCTTCAGGAGCTGTGGACATTGAGGTGTCTCAGCTGTCTTATAAAGCCTTTTTTGCATTCTGACATTTACATGCAGGTTGATGATAAAACTAATAACTATTTCTCAAGTGCCAGAGTAGAATAAGAAGTGAAAGATTATGTATTATTGCTCTAATATATGGATATCTACCTGAGAGCCATGGTTATTTGTAGGAATTATTAAACTTGCTCTTTCATCCACTGATTATTCCTGATCATTCAGACCTGTAATATTGAAGTATTAATCCATGAAACCTGACCTGTTATGCTTCATAGGCCGTGAATAATTTTAACATAGATGATCTGTTAGAGCCAGAATTTTTCTTCCAGTTGAAAAAGGTATTTGAAAGGCCATGGTTTTGGTATTTCAAGAGGAAGGAATTATGTTAATTGGCAGTGCATGTTATGGATTCTCTACTGGTTGTTTCTACCCAGGTCTGAATATGAATTTCTTGAAACTAATTTATGGAAATAAACACTTTCTTTTGGATTAACTGTGTCACCTGTGCTTTTCTTCAGAAAGTACTCCAAAATTCCATTTGGAGCAATTAAATGCTTTGTGTGTATTTTAAGATTAGTTTTCTTATCTGGAAGTCAAGGTAGTTTTGACTCGCTACAGAACACTGGTCTTTCATTTTTAGATATCTTTCCTTTGGTACCCTTAGTGAAAGATGATCAGGTCAGGGAGTACTTAAGTAAACTGGAGATAACTAAGTCCATGAGCCTTGATGGAATGCACCCACAAGTGTTAAGAGAGCTTGTAGATGGAGAAAAATGCTGACACTAGCTTTGTGAAGTTCAACAAGGAGAAATGCACAAGTGAAGTTCAACAAGTCCCTCCTGCACATGGGGAGGAGGAACAACCACCCTGTGCACCAGTACAGCCTGGGGTCTGACTAGCTGGAAAGCAGCTTTGCAGAAAAGGCCCTGGGGATCCTGGTGGACACCAAGTTGACCATGAAGCAGCAATGTGCCCTTGCAGCAAAGAAAGCCAGTATTATCCTGGACTGTATTAGGAGTGTTGCCAGCAGGTCGAGGGAGATGATCCTTCCCCTCTGCTCGGCACAGGTGGGTCCACAGCTGGAGTGCTGGGTCCAGTTCTGGGCTCCCCATTATAAAAGACACATGAACATACTGGAGAGAGTTCAGTGAAGCACCACGAAGATAATGAGTCTGGAGCATCTCTTTTATGAGGAAAGGCCGAGAGACCTTGGACTGCTCAGCCTGGAGAAGAGAAGGCTTAGGGGCATCTCATCAGAGGCTATAAATATCTGAAGGTAGAGAGGTAGAGTGCAAAGAAGACAGAGCCAGCCTTTTGTTGGGTGTGCCCAGCAACAGGACCAGAGGCAGTGGGCACAACCTGAAACACAGGAGGTTCCCTCTGAACATTAGGGAATACTTTTTTTTTTTTTTTTTTTACTCTAAGGATGACTGAGCAGTGCAACAGGTTGTCCGGGAAGACTGTGGGCTCTGCATCCTTGGAGATACTCAAAAGCTGTCGGGACATGGCCTGGCAGCTAGCTCTGTGTCCCTACTTGAGCAGAGACTTTGGCCCAAATGACCTCCAGAGGTCCCTTCCAACCTCAACCATTCTATGATTGCTGTGTCAAATGATGGGAAAGAAACAAATTTTGGACCAATTGAAAAAATACTTGTTACATCATATGAATGTAGATTACATGGGGCTGTGTTAATTTAACTTATTCTTTCTTTATTCCGCTGTTACTTCTAATTCTGGCAGAAAGAGTTGATGGACACCTTACTCTGTTCCTGTCATGTCTATCATAAAAGTCAGTTAACTTGTCATCAAAATTTGTCTTGCTATCTTTATAATATTACTGTTAGTTTTCATCCTACTGATTTTAAGTCCTTTCTCATTCAGTAAGGCTCAAATTGTCAAATGAAATAAATGATTTTTCTTTGGCTGCCCAATCTGGCTTTATTGTGTGCTAAAATAAAACTACCCTGCCTGAGTTTGTTTTGGTAAATGTGCCTTGAAGTGTTCTGTATGTTACAAGTGCTCTTGGAATTTCAAAGGTGATGAAGCAGTTGTGAAAAAGCAGTATCCCACTTGAAGCATACAGTCCCAGTATTTTTTAAAATTAACACTAGCTTACACATTTTAAGGAGTTTGGATTCCTTTTTCCAGTGTGTGTACTCTTTATGTGGACTTACATTGTTTTTAGGTGTGTCTGAATATTTCACTTTATTGTGCCAGTTTTCAGCTTAAATAAACTTTAGTTCTTTGCATGAAATAAGTACTTTCTGTCAGAGTCAGTTTAGGTATTAGCTTTTATAACAGCTACAGTTCAATGTCTTAAATCGAAGAGGTCAATATACTTAATACTTGAACTGCTTAATTTAAAATGCTGTTGAATGTGTTTAATAATGCATGCTCATTTTTGTACAACTCAACAAGTTGTGTGCTTTCTAATTGTCCAATATTATAAGTAATATAATAAAATGGTAATTTCTTATCCAATTTTAGGTAGAGATGATATTCTGTGACAGGCTCTGTTTGTACATTATGGCAGCCTTGGTAATTTTGAATGAAGCTTCTTGATGATCGAACCTGTCCGCTTCTCTGAAGTTCTTTGTGTTTGCATTGTACTACTCTGTACAACTAGTTTAGAGATACTGACAGTGATCTCGCATATTTCCCAAGGGTACTACAGGCTGAGAAGATTGATCTAAGCTCTTCCTTTCCACTCTAGAAAGGCATATTCACATCATCATTTTTTCCCATATGTTTGACCATCCCAGGTGGTAGAAGGATGACTTTTGGAGCTGAGGAACTGAGGGAGCCCTCGATTTGAAGAGAAAATGACACCGCTGGTCAGGAAGTTCTCTGTACAGATCCTACCTGTCCAGTAACACACAGTATTTTGGTTTTACTGCAGTGTAGCTGGCAAGCTTGTGGCAAGCCAGGAAACTTGGCACTGTGTTTCAGCAGTGGGAACTGACTCTGCAGAATCTTTGTCATTTCTTCTTGCTCACTGGTACGAGATGTGGAGTTGCCAGGGGTAATCCTGGCTTACATGTTGCGGTGGCTGCAGTATAAGATTGCCAGAATAGAAATTCAGTACATAATGTTTTTGGAGATCTCTAATATTTCTGAGTGTAATTAGGCAGATGTCTGTCATTCCTTTCTAAGGCCCTTGTAAGTCAAAAAGAAAGGAAGAATCTCGGCATGGATTGTCACTGCTCCATTCGAAACAGTTGGAATAACTTGTCATTCTGACAACTTTTATTCTAGTACGATGCTGTGATTGGTGTCTTGAATTTACACTACTGAGTTGCTGAACTCCCTGTCCCCATTAAAGTAGCTCTGATTCCCAGAGCTTATTCCCAGTTTGAAGTTACAGGTTTATAAAGCAGTGATCTCTTGTCATTAGACATTGTAGTTACATCAGTATAGCTTGAGGATTTTATTAGTTAAATCATCACAGTCTCTGAAAACCCTAGTTGCAAATCCAGACGTCCATTGTCTAAAGTTGTATAAGATAAAAGATAGTCTCAAGCAGCTTGCAATTAAGATATTGGGCAAACAGCAGTACATGTGTGCTCGTGAGGTATTTTCTGTGGTGGGTACAGTTAGATATAAGCCTGTCTGGGGGTTAAGTGCTTAAATAAAACCACTTTTGGTTTGGGTGTCATGCAAGCAGCAAACAAGGTGCTCTTTTTGAAAGTCTAATTCTGTCCTAGCATAGCTGTATGTTTTCTGAGGTGAAGTTGATGTGCATTTGTCTGTCTTGGTGCATGCAGAATGTCTGTATCCATTTTTGCCTGCTCTTTTCCTTGTTTGTGATCTGTGAGGTACGGCCTAAAATTTTTCTCCTTCCTGGTTCTCCCTCCCTACTTCTCTTGTTTTTCTCAAGGAACTGTCATGATGTAGGCTTTTGCACTCAGGCTATTAGTGCCAGCTTGTACTTTATTCACCTGCTCCCCTAAGGGTAGCAGTATTTATGGGAACGGGAACGCCAGAATTCTCTTCTGCTGTTGCATGGTTTCTCTTTTGAAGGTTATGTCGTGCTAATTTTGATCATATGGCTCCTTTGAATGTTAACAGGTTATTTTTTTTATTTCCTGTCCTTGTGTCTGTTCCTTCCTGTCCACACTGAGATGAGTGCTGTCTGTCAGCGTGCCACTAAACTACCAAAATAGCTGGGTTCTGCAGGAGCAGTGAAATTTAGTTGACTTTTCCTTTTGGGCACCAGTTTGTTACCAGCTCTTTGTTAAATCTGATGGTTGTGAGACTTGGTAGGCTTTATATAGCTTTTTTTTTCCTTCAAAGCTTTTAGAAAGCAGGTGAAAGGTGAAGCTGTTAGATGGGTGCTCTAGACCTTGAAAAAGATTCCAGTCCACTCTTAAAGAGATGTCTGATACTAAAAAATGTCCCTGAGCTAAAGATTCATTTTTTTGGGAAGTATCCAAGAAATGCAGAGGAAGTCACTGCATTCACTTAATCTGGGAACAAAAACAGATATTTTTTAAAAAATTGTCTGTAGTGTTAGAACTGACAGTAAATGTAAAAATAATTTGAGGAGTATTTTGAATCCTATTTCATTATTATGCACTTTGAGAAAGCAGGCATGAGGGGATCTTTCATACATCAAAAGAAACAGAACTTTTTTTTTTTTACAGTTTATAAACCGGTTTATCAGCAGTTTATACATTCACTGCTTCTTTGTCTTGAAATAAGCTGTCTTTGAATAATATAGCTCCTTCATGACTGGGCCTTTCAAAATGAGCCTCTGAGCTGACCTTTTTTTTCTTCCTTTGAACAGAATTTCCTTAGTAGTTGAGAAGGTTGAGAAGCAGAGCTCCTCATGTTGTCTAGAGTTGCAGTCAAAAAAAAGGCAACCCACAC
The DNA here is from genome assembly GCA_004320125.1 of Scolopax mira. Lineage (NCBI taxonomy): Eukaryota > Metazoa > Chordata > Aves > Charadriiformes > Scolopacidae > Scolopax > Scolopax mira. The sequence goes on along the minus strand of BJBW01002146.1, from coordinate 268,129 downwards.
CTTTGAAAGCCAGATCCAAGGTGCTGTATGCTGCTGGGCACTGCAAAAGCAATGCCCATGTGCTTGTTAGTAAAACTCCTAGAATAAACCCAAAAATGTTTGTGTAGCTTGCAAAAATAAATGTTTGGTCTTTTCTGAGAAAATTTAAATTCAGAGGAGTATTCAGCTGCCTGATTTTAGTTCAGCTTGTGGTATGGGTGATGTGAGTTATTTTTGGATTGCACTCTGTAAGTAAATGCAACTGGATCCAGCAAGAGCCATCAAGAGGCAAGTGGCAGGAAACATAGACGTAGTTTTCTAAGTCTTCCTCTTGGGGGCTCTGTCAAATTTGCTTGGATTGAGAGGATTAGTATTTCATTTACTGTATAAAGCCAAATTGGAAATTAAGTTTCAGACAGATAATACCAGTTCCTATTTTGTCAAGAGTTTCGTTGAATGTAAACCTAGCTTCATCTATATCTCGGTATTCTGCTTCTCAGTAATTCCCCTTTTAGTCCTTTATTAATTTGTATCTTGGTGTCTTGTGTCAAGGCTCTATTTAGCACTTTCTCAAAATCAAGAATTTGGAATGAGAGAGTTATAGAAACAAAGACATCGATCAAATAGCAAGGCCTCTAGTGTAGTGTCGTGTTTGACAGTGGCCAGTAGTGTTTTCTTCAGAGTAGTCCAGACATCTCTTTGCATCAAGGTATTCAGAAAAGAATTTACTTCCTTTTTCTCATGCAGTTAGTGGTTTTGTTGTACATTACCATTTGTTCATGTAATGTATACAATTTAATCTAACTTTTGTTTTCTTTGGGTTTTTTTTAGTGAAAAAGTAGTTGTCATGTTTCCAACACTAATGAGAATTATTTTATAGCAGTTTAATGTGTAATTTATAAAGAGTGATAAAAAAGGTCCTTAGAAGTTAATGTACACATGAAATATTATTGAATAATTTTCATGTTCATATGAAATTTCATTTTTGAAGTTACATTCATTTAGTGCCTGTGCAGTCTTGCTTTGAGATGACATGAGCATAAGGGAGATTAACACAGCTCAGAACACTGTGAACCTTACTTGCATTTTGTACTGATACTGTATGGCATCACATGGCAGTGATCTCTGTTAGAAGACACATGCTTTTGCAGCTTGACATTGAAATTAGGCCTTTTCTTTGTCTGATTCAGTCCCAGAGGCAATTCCTATCCTGATGGTTTAACATAAACACAATTTAGAGAATACACTGCATTGAATACTTGAATATGGCAACTGCAAGTTCTTTTCTGTAGACCAGTTAGAGTATATACATAAGCAGAGTATCATCTCTCTTGCCTATTTTGAGTTTAAAAGATGAGGTCGATGTCTCTTTTTGTCAAGTCTATAGGAGCTCAGAAACTGATCAGAAGTTGAAATTTCAAGAGCAATTAGTGTGTTTCAGTGTCACAGTGTTTTCTTTCTTTATTCATTTGAAAGAGTTCCAAAGTATGTGTTGCTTCTATTCTTCAGGAAAAATGCAGCAAAACTTACTTTTGCATCTGACCATTACCTACTAGGTATTTAAAATGTTAGGAATGGTATGGAAAAATTAGCATATAGCTATATAAACTTTTTGCACCATCAGCTCGGGTCTATCATACTATTTAAATTATTTTTTCATTGCTGTAATGTATATTAATATAACTAAGGTAATAGAGTGTGTTTTGCATGTAACAGTATATGTGTAACAGATGTATGATGTAACCTCATTTTAGAAGTTTGTTGACATCAAGTGATATTTTAAAAGTAAATTGTACTGTATAAACAGATTTCTTTTCCAGAGATACATGCATATTCTAAAAAAATCTGTCCTTTTTTCCAGGTCCCTTTACAGATGTAGTAACTACAAATCTTAAGCTCCGAAATCCATCAGATAGAAAAGTATGCTTCAAAGTGAAGACCACAGCGCCTCGTCGATACTGTGTGAGGCCAAACAGTGGAATTATTGATCCTGGATCATCTGTAATTGTTTCAGGTAAAACCATGCAGTTGTAGGTTAGATTTCTTTAGGCTTTCCATGAAGTTCTATGGTGCTTGATTTTGGAGGCTATTTGAAGTATGTCAGCTTTTAAAAAAATTTTTTTAAAAATAAAATTGTTGGCCTTCATTACTACAATGTCAACTTGATGTAGAGGTGCAATGATATATGAAAAATTTGCCATACAGAAATACTTGCCATTTAGAATCATAGAATCATTTGAGTTGGAAGGGACCTTAAAGATCATCAAGTTCCAACCCCACTGCCATGGGCAAGGACACCTTCCACTAGAGCAGGTTGCTCAAAGCCCCATCCAGCCTGGTCTTGAACACCTCCAGGGATGGGGTGTCCACAGCTTCCCTGGGCAACCTCAGTTCCAGTGCCTCACCACCCTCACAGAGAAGAATTTCTTTCTGGTGTCTAATCTAAATTTCCCCTCTTCCAATTTAAAACCATTGCCCCTTGTCCTGTCGCTACACTTCCTTATAAACAGTCCCTCTCTGGCTCTTCTGTAGGCTCCCTTCAGATATTGACAGGCTGTTATAAGGTCTCCCTGGAGCCTTCTCTTCTCCAGGCTGAACAACTCCAGCTCTCTCAGCCTGTTTTCATAGGAGAGGTGCTCCATCCCTCTGATCATCCTCGTGGCCCTCCACTGGACATGTTTCAACAGGTCCTTCCTGTGTTGAGGACTCCAAAGCTGGACACAGTACTCCAGGTGGGGTCTCACGAGTGCAGAGTAGAGGGGTAGAATCACCTCCTGAGACCTGCTGGCCACACTTCTCTTGATGCAGCCCAGGACACGGTTGTCTCTCTGGGCTGCCAGCGTGCACTGCCGGCTCATGGTGAGCTTCTCATCCACAAGCACTCCCAAGTCCTTCTCCTCAGGGCTGCTTTACAGCCATTCTCTGCCCAACCTGTATTTGTGCCTGGGATTGCCACGTCCCAGGTGCAGGACGCTGCTCTTGGCTTGGTTGAACTTCATGCAATTTGCACGAGCCCACCTCTCCAGCCTGTCCAGGTCCTCTGGATGCCATCTCTTCCCTCCAGCATGTCAACTACACCACCAAGTTTGGTGTCATCACCAAACTTGCTGAGGGTGCACTCTCTCCCAGTGTCCATGTCACTGACAAAGATGTTAACTAGTACTGGTCCCAGTACCGACCCCTGAGGAACACCACTTGTTACTGGTTTCCACTTGGACATTGAGCCATTGACTGCAACCCTTTGAATACAGCCATCCAGCCAGTTCCTTATCCACTGAGTGGTCCATCCATTTAATCCATAACTTTCCAATTTTGAGACCAAGATGTCATGTGGGACAGTGTCAAATGCTTTGCATAAGTCCAGGTAGATGATGCTCTGGTCAGTTGCTCTGCCCTTGTCTACCAAGTCTCTGGCAGTATCGTAAAAGGCCACCAAATTTGTTAGGCACGATTTGCCCTTGGTGAAGCCATGTTGGCTGTGTCTCCAATCACCTCCTTATTTTCCGCGTGCCTTAGCAAAGATTTCAGGAGTCACATTTGTCACATTTATCTGCAGCTCTCAAAAAGGAGGAAAAGAATTTGGAAATGGGCAGTGACATTAAGACTACCTTTGCTTCAGACTTACTATATTCATGCTTGTATCTTGAAGTAGCACATTGCTTGGCTGGTTTGATAATTTTAAAGTTTAACATTTGACAGTTCATTCCATTTAAAAAAAAAATTCATTTACAATTGTAGGCTAGTTGTTTTGACTGTAATATTGGTCCCTGAAGGCTATTGTTTCATAATTCTTCCATTTATCACAGTAGTATATCTTAAGTAGCAATCATTAAATTTCTTTAAAAAAATTTTTTTTCTATTATTTTAGCTTGGTAAATTAGTTTGTAGCTCTTAAATTGAAAAATCTAGTATGTTTCACTATAGAGACACTCTTCCTTATTCTGTTTTTTGGGGTTTTTTGCATGAAGGGATTAAAAAAAGAATCCTTACGTTTCAGCAGAGTGTGAGCCCTGAAGGCAGGCAATACTTTTATTTTCCATGAACTCTGTGTAGGTTTGGCTTACATACTTCATGCTGACAATCCACAGAATTTGGATAGCTGGACATGTAATGGTCTCACCCTATACTGGACTGTACAGTGTCAAAAAGATGAGGAGTTAGTAATCACGGTAGTAGACATTCTCAAGAAAATGGGAAAAGACTAGGTGTCAGTTTTCTGATTTGGTAAAAGATGTTCATAGGTCATCCTCCTGATCACTTTGAGCTAGGAATCTGCAGAATAAAGGGTATTCTCAAACCAGTGATTGTAAGGGGTGAGAAACTTTTTCTCTGGACCTACCACATTTCCTAACTTGAAGAGATGGGAATAACCTTTTTATAGGCTGTGGTCCTGTAGGTTGTAGAGGTCACAGACAATACAGCTGTGAGCTCACAGATCTCCTAAGTCTATAAAGCTGATTTTTGTAGAACCCTTGGAGAGCTGTAGCAAAGCAAAAGCGAAACACGGAGCAATCTTCAGAGCTTTTCAGATTCATATCCTTATACCCTTTGGGAAATTTAAAAGAAGCTGGAGAAGTAGCTTCAGGTAATATGTTCAAATGTTGCAAGGAATAACTCAGAAAAACATTATATTTATGATTGATTAAAACCTTATAGTAACTTTCCTCGTTTGAGAGACACCAGTTTTTTCATCCAATACAATCTGTAAAATGTGATCCTTTAAAACTTCATTATTACTTACTATGGACAGTTCTGTGTCTTGTGGATGGAAGATCATTTTACTGAGAATTGGTTCAAGATTCAAGATGTCAAAAGGCTACTTTATTTCCGTCTTCAGCTTTGACTTACAGCCATTTTGGCTTAACTGTGTGTTTGGTGTGGTATTGGGGATCTTTGCTGTGGGTAGTCATACATCACGATCAAGATACTGCTGCAGGGAATTGAATACATTGAAGTATTCTGTTTGCCTATTGTAAAATGTGCTTTCATAGTTAAAAATCATCTTTCTAATGCTTTGAATAGTTCAGTTTTTTCAATGAGGCAATACTGGAACTGTGAACGATATTTCAGCTTCAGGTTCACCAGTCAAGGGAAACAGTATCATATTGCTCGACTCTTCATTTTCCATAGCAGGGAATCTTTGATATCCCTTTTCCTGTATCACTGGATTCTCATGCAGTTATTCAGCTACAGTGACCCCAAGCTGCTTTTGTGTGTAGTTGTTAAGTTAAAGTGAGCCCACAATGCTTTTCAGAATGAAGTTCTCTTCCCCAAAGTGTCAGCTTCATCTTTTTGCTTTTAAGCATATGATTTCTTTTAGGTCACTCGGTAAGCCAAGTGTGCAGATAGTTGTTTTTTTTTTTTTCCTAGTGACCCACTTTGTTATCTCATAAATCTCCCAACTGAATATTTTCAGTGCTGACTCATCTTTCATATAATTAAAAATAGATTTCTTTCACATTGTTGTGCAGTGAGAAATCGCTATAGGACCCTGTGTTCAAAACTAAATGTTGAGTTAGTTTTAGCTGTCTTCAGCCTGTATAATGCATTGTGCTGATTCAGAGCCAAGACAGTTTTCAAATTTGTTGTTGTTGATGTGATTTAACAGTCATCTTAAGGAATTACTTAAAATGGGCATTTTGTTTATCATTCAATTGTGAATCACTAGTTAACCTTCTTCAGCCATGCTTACACATTTTTTTCCACAAATAACAATTTGGTAAGACCTGTTTTTCTTTACTTTGATGCCGTAAATTAACTTTATTTTCATATCATGTATTGTTGTTGATTTTCCTTTTCAGAATATAGCACATTACTCTTGTTTCTTCACAACTTGTTACTGCTTTTCCTTCTGATTTTCAGACCCTTTTAAGATTTATTTTGTGGAGGTAAAGCCCATCTGTGTAGAAAATCTAGGCCTATTAACAAGAGGCTTGCTTTCATAACCGTTTGTTACAATTCCCCTAGAAGTGATCTCTGGACTACTCAGGGATTCCAAGAACATTTTGAAAACTCTGTATATTCATGAAATTTTCCATGATTACTTAAAACTATGAGGAGGTTGAAAAGCTATTTGAATTTGTGGTTTGTCTTTTTCTGATGCTTTTCAATTCAATCTGATTTTCATCTGTTACTGAGTGATCAAAGAACATAAAATTATTTAACTAGTTATCCAAGGATTCTGACAGGATGTGAAGAAGTTCTCTGACGATGGAAAGCTGGTGTTGCCATTTTTCAAGTTACTTCATCTGTTCTCTTGGCTTTAGGAAGCTGAAGTACTGCATGCTATTCAGTAGTCTGTTGATGGAACAATTCTTAGAGATAAATTTCTGTAGCATCCATACCTGGAAGAAGTTTAGTTTGATCAGTTATGTTTTGAACCACAGTGATTCCAGTGATTAAGGAAACCTGATTTTTAAACCTTTCCAAATAGGACTGTATGAAAGCATGTCAAATACTGTGTTTCCTTTATGTGCTTTATTTGTGAAATATATGTGATTCAAGTTACTTACTTATCCCTTGATTATGCTGTATGTAATACTGAAGAAAAAATTAAAAAAGAGAGAAAACCATCCTGTACTAAACACCTGCAACTAACTTGTAACTATTTAAGGCTTAAAGTTAGGAGACGGTGTAATTGAATTTAAAAATAACTTTTTTTCATAGGTACTAGGGAATTTTGAAAGTCCAAGTTAGTAATTTTGATACTGTGCTTAGTATTTTATAAACTAATGCAGTTCAGTCCTACTATGAAGAATTTACTCTCTCTGAAGGGGAACATGTCAAACTACACATCCAATGAAGATTGAGAATTGTGGAAAATATAATTGAGTTGTTGAAAGCTGTAGCAGTATTGCAGACTGCAGACTGTATTGGCTCAGAATATACAGGAATGTTGTTCAGAGTATACAATGTGTTTCTTCTAGCTAAATTAGAATTTCTGCTATAGCTTTCTCATTGTTGTAAAATAGATAAATATATAGATAATTGATAGGACTCTATAAATGGTTTTTTTTTGTTTCTTTGGTTGGGGTTATTTTGGGGTTTTTTTTTTAGTTTTTTTTTTTTTTTTTAAATCTTTATCTGAAACTATTTCAGCATCTCTTTTAATTTTGTGTGCAGATGTTATGGGTTGGAGTTTACTTTCTGTGAAAGACAAGTGTATATACAAGGTCAAATAATTTATCTCTACAGTTCACTGAGTCCTCATCCTCTGGGAGACCAAGTTGCAAGTGTACCCGCTGTTGTGGTTTATTCCCAGGCAACAACTAGGACCACACAGCCTCTTGCTCAATCTCCCCAGCTGGGATGGGGGACAGAATTGGAAGAGTACAAGTGAGAAACAAGTTATGGGTTGAGATAAAGACAGTTTAATTGGTAGAGCCAAAGCTGCATGTGCAAGCAAAGCAAAACATGGAATTAATTCACCCGTGGGCAGGCAAGTGTTCAGTGATCTCCAGGAAAACAAGGCTCCATCACATATAACAGTTACTTGGGAAGACAAAGGCCATAACTCCAAGCATGCTCCTCTTCTTTCTTCTTCCCCCAGCTTTATATTCTGAGCATGATATCCCACGGTATGGAATATCCCTTTGGCCAGTTGGGATCAGCTGTCCTGGCTGTGTCTCCTCCCAACTTTCTGTGCGTTCCCAGTCTACTTGCTGGTAGGGTAGTGTGAGGAGCGGAATAGGCCTTGACAGCTTAGCAACAACCACAGATATCAATGTGCCATCAACACCACTCTCAACCCGAATCTAAAATGTAACCCCACACCAGCTGCTAGCAAGAAATTTAACTCCATCCCAGGTGAAACCATGACATGCCCCACTTCCCCCTCTATATTTAGTTATAATTTATGTGGTCCTGTACTCCTATCCGGAGTAAGGCCACTAATTATCTCTGAAAGGAGACAGGGGGATAACATGATAGTTTGTTTCAGGGTCCTCTCCAGACAGACAGTATGGTTGGAGGTAGACTGTACTGGTTGTGTACCCACCCTTCCATTTCAGTAGTCTCCCAGCACAACCATAACAAACCTTGTGTATTCAGTTATTTCTGCAAGCCCTTATATTGTGCCTCTGGATATGTGTCTATATCCTATAAAATTTCTAGTCTCCTGGCCTGTACTATAGACATTGTGTTATTTCAGTCCCTTTGGACTGAAAAAAACACTTACAAAATAGTGATGCCAGGGTGACCTGTACAACCACTATATGGTATATAAACATATACCACTATATGGTATATAAACATAGTCTGCTCCTGGATGGCCTTGTAGAGCTTGCATGGCTGAAGTGCTTCTGTAAATAGAGCTTTCATTTAAAAATATTGTAGTGCTGTAGAAATAACGGAAGCCATAAATACTGTCAGCGATGTAATTCTTATCACTGGTCTTGTGCACGCTTCAAAATAACTTTAGAAACATGAGTTTCTGTTCTAGACCCAACAGAGTTTTCAGCTTTGGAAAACTGAAAGTACAGTCAAAAGGCTGTCATTCAGGAAGTCTCAACTGCTTGCCTACTCTACCTCTGGTACTTGTAGCGCAAACTATGTTGTGTTAAAAATGTCTGGTTTCATCCAGAAGGTGTTATGTTTTATGGGGTGTGCATGTTTGTTTTTGATGGGGTTTTTTTTGGTGTGCTAATATCTGTATTACAGTATGTTGAAAGATGAAAATGCAGTGAGAAAATACGTAAGATAAAATGCAGTGAGTGGGTGTTATGAATTTTATTTTAATGCTTCACATAAAGCTGCCTTTACATGGAATTTTGTTTTGGAGCCTGTCTTTTCTTTGATGGTAAAATGTGTTGGTGCCCCAAAACTTGCCATAGAGTTAAAGTATGTACCTGGATTTTGGAGTATTTTTGGACAAATGTTAACTGTTAGACTGGACTTAAAACTGAATAAAATGTGTGGTGTAGTTATATACATAACTGATCATTGTAAACATTATCTATTTAAAAAAAAAACAAACACCCAAATTTAAAGTGTTTTAAAGATGTATTATTGAAGCCCAAGGCAGCTTTACCTCCTATTAATGACTGTAGTGTGAATGAACTATTTTAGTAGTTTTACTACCAGCTTAGGTCAATATACCTTTTAAAAGTCAGTTGAACTTGCCCCACGGGTTGGTTGCTTACCTAATAACGTAGGTTCTCTGTCTTTTTTCTTTCTTTCTTTCCCTAACTAACCATTATAGTGTGCTACAGCACAGAACTGTGCTACAGTTCTTTAACTTTGCATTAACTTAATCATAAAGTGTTCATTCCAAAGAGAAGTCCTGTGGTGTTTGCTCAAGGTTTTTTTTTTTTGTCTGTCTGACAAGATCTCTTTGTTTATACTTGTATATGAAATGTCTTTTAGCTATAGTAATTACAGAAATAATCATGTCAGCTATACCAGACTCTGAAAAACAAAATTTTAAGATCTCTCAGTATCTGTTGCTACAGTGTATATCTGCTCTTTTCAACACAGCCTTTGCGTTTTAATTTTCAGTGTCCAGTGAGAAGCACATCAGCAGTTATCAGCTGAAGAATCACAGTTTTATGCATTATTTTTTCTTTTGAACAGTAATGTTGCAGCCTTTTGACTATGACCCAAATGAGAAGAGTAAACACAAGTTTATGGTACAAACAACCTACGCACCACCAAATATTTCAGATATGGAGGCAGTGGTAAGTAAAACTGTACCTTATATACAGCTAATATGAAGGGAATAAACAGATTGTATTTGAAGGATCAAGAGTATATTTAAACAACAAACCTCAAACTTTATGAAATGGGTGCATTTGGTCTGAAGAGTGTTTAAGTGAAATGTTGAATGGGATTATAGTAAATTAAAACATTTGGAAAACTAAGATACATCTCTCTACAAGATACCAAGTGGCTAAACACAGCACAAATGATAGATTTATTTCCTGTTTTAACAGAATGTGCAGATTCAGTTCTTAGGCAGGGTTAGTCTGATGAAAGGTCCAGAAAGAAGATATTTAGGTTTGTTCTTGTTAGTTCAGAAGGACACCTCTTTCTGACCTTACAAACTGGCAGCAATGGGAAGGAAGCCTTCAGTTGTGCCCTCTGCAAGTAGGCTTCCATAAGTTGGGATATTACAGTGCAGGGGAATGTTGGATGGGCTTTCTAGATAGGTATTACTTGAAAGAATCTCTGAGTTTACACAGACATGTTCAGTGCTCACTCAGGGCAGAGGAGAGGGGAAACAAAGGATGAAAATGAGGTTTTATAAATCACAAAATTCACCAGACCTGTTCAGGTCTAGTCTCTGTCCCCTGATATGAAGGCGAAGACTACTTCTGGAAACAGTGGAAAAACATTTAGATTTTTCTAAGCTTTTGAGACATGTAGCTAGAAAATTAACATCTCTCTTCCTTGTTGATCAGGTTTACTTTTTCTTAACCTGCTGTGATAGCTTTTGGTTATGTGTAGTAAGTGAAGTGTAACTGTTTGTTGCGGATATAAAAATCCACTTTAGAAATAAGTTTCAAATAACTGCTTTCTCAGTGTGTTCTAACTGTAGAATACTGAGAAACAGATCTTGCATAAAAGTGGTAATTGTAGTTGTAAATTACTGTACAATTAATGCCACTGAAAAAAAAAATGAAAAAAAAGGAAGGATGTTATGCAAAGCCTGGATGTTTATAGTCTGTAAGACCTGCAATTGGTCTATTACAATTGTTGGGAAAATTGCTACAGACTTCTGATCAGTCTCTGAGCCTACAGTTTAAGGCAACTACATGAAGTGAAAGTTAATTGTCAGTTGAGTAGAGAGATTCCGGCATATTTCACAATTGTTTAAGTATATTTGTAATCATTACAATTTAAAAATACTTTTTGTAAAGGGCTTTGAAAAATTCTCTAGGTCCAAATTGTAATGTATTATGCAGTAAAAAGAGGAAGTCATTAAAAATCTGAAATATGAAGAACTAAAGAAGTTTACTCTGAAACTATATATAAAGTCAGTAAAAGATGTCTTTCAATCTTTTGTTTAAAATCGATGCTTCCAAGATGGGCCATAAGGAGTACATTTAGCAAGGAGTGATAGGGCTAGAACTTTGTTCTAAAATGGACTCACATGGTACTTGTTCCTCATTGTGTGCTAAAGGAACAACTGGGTTGAGCCCTTCTTATCCCCCACAAACGTCTGGATCCATCCTTGCATTCAATTTAGTCATTTTGATTTCCAGACTTAATTAACCATTTCTAGCTTACATTTACTACTGCAAAGTAATGAGACCAAAAAAAACATTGTTCAGAAGCAAGTCTGAAAATTGTAGCTAGGTAAGGACAGTGCTCAGCTGAATAGGAGGCAAGTACTAAGTGCAAGCTTATGAACTGTTCAGATGGTTGCACTAGTTTGGCAAGTTAAGTAACTGTATTAATTGTTGTCTTAGTGGAAAGAAGCAAAACCTGATGAGTTAATGGACTCCAAATTGAGATGTGTGTTTGAAATGCCCAACGAAAATGATAAACTGGTAAGTAAGAAAAGAGTAAGAAATGGTCATAGTCTGATTAGTAGGATCTCTTGGAAATTTGTTTTGGATTTTTTAAAAACTATTTGATTTGTTAATTAAATGGAATGTAGGAATTTGTACTACATTAAACAGTAGGGTTGTTCAGTATATAATTTTGGAAGGATTCATAGAGACCCAAGTTTCCCCCAGGTTGAAAGGGACCTTGAAAATGGTCAGTCCATTTGCTGGAATGGTCCAACTGCATCTTAAAAACCTCCAGCAATGGAGACTAATGTCAAAATCTATTATATTCTTGTTATTTTTTTATTATAATTTTTAATATTGATTTGCTTTAGGATTATTTTGTTGTCAGATAAAAAAAGAATCCTCAATACTGCATACAGTGAAAAGTGAATTGCATTATTTGCTTTTTCGAGTATTAAATGCTTTTCAGCTTTAAAAATTTTGTTTCTAATTCAGCTGAGTTAGAAAATGAAGTACGTGTTAGAAATTAATGTATGCTTTGGGATTCCTAAATGCATTTTTTAATCTAGTGATAAAGACCAAAAAAAATAATCCCATTACCTCTTTCATGCTTCAGACAAAATAATGTTCCAGTTGTGTAGGAGATGAGTTTCATTGTATATTGACTGAAGATGTTGGTTTTGTGTTGCCTGATAATTGGAATAATAATTAATTGTCAGTTACCTAGAAGTTTTACAGAATATTACTAAATTCTTATGCATTAACTGTTCTTTTACTGTCAGAATTGAAATTCTTGTTCATGGAATCTTAATACTGTATATTCTGGGTTGTTTGGCTTTTTCAGGCTTGGTGGGGTTTTTTTGGCGCTCCTTTTAGCGTTGTGAATTAGAGTGCTAAAATAGGATTTCTGTAACAATCTTATTCCATTCATGGCATTGACTTTTTTTAGTAGTGTCCAGTTCTTCAGTAGTCTGTGTGGCATGTTGGAGGAAAGTAGCCTGAATCCATGTGCATAAGAAAGCATCTCATTATTTATCTGCATAAAAGGGTCTCATTGAAGGCTGCTTGCTGGCCAGTAGATGTCTTTGCAACCATTCTTTAAATACGGTTTTTGGAGTGTGGTAGGGTTTTTGGGGTTTGGTTTTTTGTGTGTGTGTGTGTGTGTTTTTTTTTTTTTTTTAAGGATAATTCATGAGATGCAACTTTTTATTTAGGTAAGCTGCCTAAGTGTGTTAAATGCTAAAACTGTAAAGATTAAGCATTTATTATCAAGGCACTTAGTTGTCTACTTTCTACATTTTTACCCTCTTATTGAATTACATCTTAGGTATCAGAAAATATTATACCTATTTTTAATTTTATAAAATGTATAATGTAGTGAGATAAATGTAGTGGATTATACCAATCGATCTCCTTCTGTACTTTCTTTAATGTGATATCTTCATAGTATTGACTGTACATAATATTTGGGTTTTTCTGAGTAGCAGCTTAGGGTTGCAGAACCCTGCTTTAGCAGTTGATTTAGTCAATCCCTTCAGCCTGGCAATGAGAAATCTGCCAAGTCCTGAGGGTAAGCCTCACCTGCCTCCTTAGGATGTATCTACACCAGGACCCAAGCATTTCACTCCAGTCAGCAACGGCGTTCTTCAGATGCCTACCAATCATAGCCAGAAGACTGACATGAAGAAACCAGTCAGTGAGGTCACACAGCAGGAGGAGGTTTGTTCCAGGGAGATAAGTCTTAGGTCTCTGGTGAAGTTTTACTAAAGCTACTAAAGGAATTCAGTTCAGCTAGCAAACCAATTGCAAAAGCAACGGATCCTGATCTGCCTACTCATGGTATAAATATATTGGCCTTTAAAGTTCAGTTAGGAGTACCTGTGTTGAGTTGCAGGATCTGGCTCTTAGGCTATCTATGGCTGCATTGCAAAAAATACCAAATGCAAGTAGGTGGTGTAAACCAAATAACTGCTACTTGCATAGGAACTAAAGAAGTTCTTGCATATTTTTGGTATTTACCTTGGACTACTTTGATGAAAGGTGCAGTATGGCAGTGGTCTAAATGACATAGCATTTACTATGCTAAGTATAAATCCTTTTATTATGGCTACTGCATTTACTATGCTACATATAAATGCATTTACTATGGCTACTGTGTAGCCAAGCAAGTAGAAATATAGAAGCCTGAACCTGAGCTTATTTCTGAGTGTATTGCCAAATAAATGCTGTGTTTTTACAAATGTATTCCTGGGCTATACAGCTGATTCCATTGTGTTCCTGTCTACTGAAGGTCATTGTATATTTTGAGCAGAGCTGTGGGAACAAGATTTTTTAATTTTATTTTTGTTTTTTTCACAGCTTTTAATGTGACACTTCACTTGTATTCAAAATCAGTAATGTTTATTTCAGAGGTGCCATGAGATTTCAATTCCATGTTTGTACAAGACTTTATTTTTCATCGCTAAGATGTGCTATCTATAAGTGCAAAATATTTGTATGTACTTTGTATTAGCTTGTGGTACAACCTGTTTTCTTTTTATTTTGGTTTGTTTCTTACTGTTGCAGGATTAGTTTCTTCCTTTTATTTTTCCCCTCAAGTTTAGAGGCTGTTTGGTGTATTTTATGCCATCTTTTGGATGTTTGCTTGGTCAGTGTTAAGGAGCTAAAGTATTAATTTTAGTCTCAGTAGCAGATAGTAAACAGTGCAATCTTCTCTTGCTTTTTAATATTTGAGCTAATCAGAATTTAACTGGTAACAGAAGTCTTTGTTTAGATTGCTGTAAATATAAATTTAATTGAACTATATTAGTAGATGGATTGTTTCAGTTTTAAGCTATGGATGATTTTTCTCTAGGTAAGTAAAATTCTCAAGTCGTTCTTAATATTTGTAGAATGATATAGATGCAAGCAAACCTGCCCCAGTACTGAATACATCTAAGCAGGATGGACCGATGCCAAAACCACATAGTGTTTCACTTAATGATACTGAAACAAGGAAGCTAGTGGAGGAGTGCAAAAGACTTCAAGCAGAGATTATGAAGCTGACGGATGAGAATCGGCACCTGAGAGTAAGTCCTACTTCCATGTTTATCTTGAAATGGCTTAACTCTTTTTGATTGAAAGGTCTGGTTTTTAATTAGGACAATAGGTATGTATTCCAGAAAGTAAATACAGCTATTAGAATGTCAAGATTGATTTGCAGTACAATTTTACTGTTCTTTATATACTGTATATTTTGAACTTCTCAGTGATTGAGGCTTTGTGATTGTCATGGAAGAGAAACTGAAGCTACGTAATTTTCTTCTTAAACGAAAGGGTTCTGTTTAAGGTGGCCTTAGTTGCTTTAAGTCTAAATCAGAAGTACCAAATTAGCAGCTTTTAATAAAAGTGCATTATTATTATTCATTAAGAATGAGTAAAAGAGATCCAAAGCGATAACATTGTATAAAAAATTGTTAGTGAAGCAAGAGTTAAACAAGCACTACTTTCCAGTACCTTTATGTACCATTTTAGTTATCTGTAACTAATCAATACATCGCATTGTGGCTTTTCTATGTATTTGGTTTTGGGTATCTGACAATTCCATTGGCTGTGGTAACCTTTTAAAGAACCATGAAGTAACGATGTCTCCATAGCTGTAGTTCTGATGACATTGGAACATTTGGAGAAATACTGTGCAAAGCAGATGTTTCTCCTTCACAATAAACTGCTCTTTAATTCTGACACATAGTAAGTGAAAGCAGAATTCTTTGTTTTACCTAACAAGATTTTGAGAATCTTTCTTAAACAGAGCATGAAAAGAGACTACTGGATTATCTGTCCTTAGTTAAAATACTATGGCTTCCTATGTTAATATTTGGATTTTGGTGTGGTGTAATGCTGGATTTTTTTTTTAACTTTATTTAGATGTTCACCGGTAAATTTGGCCTTTGAGTTCAGCTTCTACAATTGTAAAGAAGATGCGTTCATAATTCTTTTCCCCATCTGTGTTTTTATTCCCCCTCAGGATGAAGGCTTGAGGCTCAGAAAGGTAGCGCACTCGGATAAATCTGGATCACCCACATCTTTGGCCCTCAGAGATAACGGCTCTAATTCTCTTCCTTCACTTCTGGTTGTAATTGCAGCCATTTTCATTGGATTCTTTCTAGGGAAGTTCATCTTGTAGAAAGAATGAGTGAGAGAAGCATGCAAAATGCAGCTTCCTTTTTTTTTTTTTTTTTTCTTGGCCAGAAAAAGATTTGTTTACCTACCACTTCATTGGTAGTATGGCCTAAGTGGCCATTTTTGTGTACAGCATCATAACAGGCTTTGCCTTTAATGATCTCGCACGGTTAGAAAACACAATCTGAAAAGACAAACTGTTCGGCTACTGGACAAAATTGTACATTAAGTCATCTATAGCAGGTGTCAGTTGCACAGTCAGTCCTTTATGAAAATTCATAAATAAAGAATTGTTCTTTCTTTCTGTGGTTTTAATAAGAATTCAAAAATTGTTCAGAGTCTTGTAAATGTTATTTTAATAATCCTTTAAAATTTTATCTGTTGCTGTTACCTCTTGAAAAATGATTTATTAGATTGCTAATCCCACTCATTCAGGAATATGACAAGAGGTATTCTGGGGAAAATGGTGCCTCTTACTGTGTAAATTTTCTCCTTACCTTTACTTTGCTAATATCATGGCAGAATTTCTTTCTTATCCCTTGTGAGGCATTGTTGAGAGTTCTTCATCCTTACAATACTGTCCCATAATATTTAACATTACAAAAGAAATAAAATTGTTAACAGATTTTTCTGCTGGGTAGCCTGTTTGTGTGTGTCGTACTTTTAGAAGGGATTTCTAACAAGTTCATTGTTCATGGTAATTTGCTACTTGTAACAAATGGCTATTTTGAAGTTTATTTGCTTAAGTCTCTGGCTTAGACTGTTGTAATTGAAGCTTGGGGTTAAAAAAAAAAAGGTTTCCGTTCCATTTGTTTAAAAAGATGAACTGTTTTCTGACTGCTTTCAGCTACATAGAGGATGGTTATCAAACTTGTTTTGGGACAGAATATTTTGGTTATCCAGCAGGTACAAATATCAGACATGAATGTTTTTAATATATTAACAATTTGCTTGGATTGTGCAGGAGTGTAATAATCAACCTTCTGTTCCATCTTTGGATCTTCTGGGTGTCTTCCAGGAGTCAACATTATTATTTGATTTCATAAGGGTACTTAATTCACATACACTAATTTACTCAGTTTGTAATTCTGTTTTAGCAGGTATTAAAAAATTTGGATGATTCAGACACCCATAGTGAATTCCACGATGCAGAAGAGTTGATATTTGTTGAGTGAGCCTCAGTTGCTCACCTTCTGAAAATGAAAATAATTTTTATGCAACTCTTGGTAGATCAACCTGTGTTAACCATGTATAGCTAAGTTCTAAAGAATGCATTTTTAGGGGTCTGAAATGCTTCCCTGCACTTAATCTTATGTCTTGCCTCATCTCTGAATATGTCATAAAACCAAACAGTAGTATTGGAACAAAATATTATCTGTACATCTGACTAAGCATAATCCCATACAGGGAATTATATGTAAACTGAAAAATTGTGGAAGAGATACACTCCTGTAAGCAAAATTGTGCATACTCTTGGACAGCTTGACTTGATGTGGTGCAGCTAAGTGTGTTTAGACCTTGGTGTATGCACATCTTATGTAGCTGAGAAAAATGTTCTGGAGAAGATGTACGTTATCTTGGTTGCCTTTGATTCCTAGTGCTATTTTTTTTTTTTTTAAAGAAAACTATAATTACATCATGTTCTATCATTGCTCTCTGTGATAAACTTTTTTATAAAATCTTGCATACGTGCAAGGAAGATGATGAAGAAAATGCAAATACTGCTTATCTTTTCACTTAAGCATGCAAGCACAGATGTTTCCAATTACTTGTTCCAGTGTCTGCATTCAACTCTCCTTCCATCCCAGTGACTGGAAAAACTATGTTAAAATCTTGATTATTTTGGTTCCGCTGGTTCAGAATGGTGTAATTCTCCTGATTTTTTTTTTTCTTTTTTTTTTTTTTTTCCCCTCTAACAGAACATTGCCACATCAAACTTTCATAGCCTGTTCCAAACTGATTATGTGGAAAATAATGACAGCAATAGTGCGCAGGATGTAGTTTGCTTCAGGCAGAGCAGTCATTCCTGCATTGAAGGGGAAAAAAAATGCCACTGGAAGAACTTAAAATGTTTACAGCAAAGCAAAGAGATTATCAAGGGTAACTAGCACTTTCAGGCCTTGATAGCAGAAAGAGGAGCCATTGCTCAATGCAGCTGACTCAGGTTTTGATGTCTGGCAGCAGAAATGAGGTAAAAATAACAAAAAAATCAGATTGAAACAACTTTTTAAATATATAACAGACATGGTGGTAAAACTTGGTCATGGTTTAAAGAATGTCTTCAAAGTGAAAGTGTGCAGCGATCTCATAACCAGTGTACTTACTAACAGTATAAGGAGACTGTCTTGGTTTCCAGTAATCCCTTCTTAGCTGTATATAAAATGTAATGCTAAAACTATTTTGCTCTCAGGAGTCACTTTGGATGAGATCAACTGTATTCAGTGAATTATGTAATATGGATTAAATTGTTTGTCTTTGTTCCTGAAATGGTTAGAACTTCTTGCTTTGTCTGCCTGCTTACGTGTGTATATAAGCCCAGGGAAATACAGTCTCTCCACTGCTCCTAGCGATACGATCAGACAATGATGCCCATAAAGTCATGTGAGGCTAAATGCATAACTTCAGTTAAATATGCATTGCAGGTTGCTCTTCTGATCTTTCAAAAGGGCAGGACGGAACAAGTATCAAAAGAGTATTTTACAGTTTTTATGAATATAGCACTTTAAAAAGGGTAGTATGATGGTTCAGGGGGATAAAAATGCCTAGCTAAATAGAAGATACAGCTTCTCCAGTAATTCTGGGCACCAAATTTAGGCCACTTAAAAAGTTATTTGTATCAATGCACAAGATATTTGTGCACTTCTGCTCATTCTTTTAAAAGCTGTTGTCGAACACTGTTGCCCAGGCTTGCATGTTTCTGCTGCTATGATTGAAGCCAATTTACACATAAGAAGCAACCAAACACTAGCTTGAAACTTCATTATCCTCTTGGGAAGAGAGAGGGTGGAGGGAGGAGGTGTAAGGTGACATTTTGCCAAAGGGGAAAAGACAAAGTCAATAAGCAAAACTTATCTTTCAGGCCTTCTTCAAAGATATTAAAAGTTGAAATGTTAATAAACCATTAAAAATGTGGCAGTGTCCTTTTTATTTTGGAACTTCTCCGTTTATTTCTGCATTCTATAGACTCCTGATCGTGAATAGATATATCTAGTCCACCTTACAGGCGGTGTGACTGCTCTGCTTCTAGGTGCTGCTGGTAAATAGCATGAAGCTGGCGTGGTTGAAAATTCAGTGTTGAAATGAAGAGTAGGTGCCTGAATCCAGGCAGCGCTGAGGATGCTGATGGTTTGTCAAACTTATAATAGATGTCGTGACAAAGAGCTTTCTTTTCCCTGTTTGGTGTCCATAGGTATATATGCTTGAGCTGACTTGCCGTGGCAATCACTTGCTTCAGTCTGTGGCAAAAGATGGAATGAGAGCTACACAGAGAGCTGCCCTAATAAATGTTTACTATGATATCAAAGTGCCCTGCTCTTCGTGTTTACAGGTGGGATGGAGTTCTGTAGGTCGTCTTTTTGGCCACGTTGACGCCAAAAATGTAACAGTTGACCCTTTTGTTTTTTATGCTGGTTCCTGGTGAATGGCTTTGCAGGGTGTCTCCTGGAAGGCACATCTGTGTGTAGCACTGACCACTGCTGCCAGGCAGGTTCTGTCTTTGCTGATCTTGAGCTTCTGTGACAGCTTTAGGGTGGTGACACACTGTCATGTTGGGACAAGAGGAGAAGCTCAATGCAGGAGTCAGTTTTTGCAAGGGTTTTAGCTCCTGTAGGAAGGACTGAAACTAATGATGATTAAATAAGACTGATTTCTTTATTCCCTGTCTGAACCTCTTTTCCAGGGGCACTCAAATGATGTGACCAAATCTATGATTGAAGTTGGTCTGTTGTGTTTTAGTTTTTGAATGCAGGTTGCATATGTTTAAGAAAAATTTCTGATTGTGATAGGGCTGCGTAAGCAGGGGTAGCGATGACATTGTCACCTTTATGTATTTGCCCTCTAGGTGACAAATAGCTATGTAGAAACACAGTCTTGGATGAAATATAATTTGTAGAGGATAAAACATTTTGTTTTTAACTGAATTGTGGTGTAAGCATTGCCCAGCATGTTACAGTGCTGTTTTATTTAAAGCTTGGTACCAGTTTATGTAATGTTGATAACACTGCCAGCAGGGTATTGAATCCCTGTTTCTACAGTTGTTACTTGTGTTGCTGGCAGAGATGGAATGCTGCTCTTCCCCTCCTCCTGCTTTAGAAAAGATTTAAAGGGTGTTATAGTATCCAGGCACGGAGGCGTGAGACAGACAGCTATTGTAGCTAAGCAGTCTGAGCTCAGACACTTGAAATAAATGAAAAATTAATTGGAAGGTAACTAAAAGTTATTAACTCTTACCTTTTAAACTTGTGTGTAACAACAACAAAAAAAAACAGGCACTTTTTTTTCTTTTTTTTTTCTTTTTTTTTTTTTGTTAGTCTGCTTATTGTTCTAGTTCTGGGAAAAAAATTGCCCTAGTCTGGAAATAATTATTTCAGGATGTTCTTGGAAGTTTGTCTTTGTACACATGCTGGTGTTGGTTCACGTGCATAGGTGAATGAAGAGAGATTGTCCCTGGTGATCAGTATCTAGGCTGTTCTCACAGTGAGTTGTAATTAAATATCAATCTTTGCGAGTGTTTCAGTCTGCCTTGTAAATACAGCTTGTCCTGGCTTTAGAGATGGGGAAACTGAGGCACAAGTATTGGGACAAATGATTGGGAACGGATGGTTTAGGCACAGCCCCTGTTCCCACACTCAATCCCGTTTCTCATCAAGCCTTCCTTTGTCCTTGTTCTAGCCTTTTTTTTTTTTTTTTAATTGAGTATCCAAAATGCTGTTTTATGTTGCTTGGAAATTTTTCATAGGCTTTTAAAGCTTTCTTCTAGACAGCTGTTGCCTTGGCTGTCCCTGAAGCCCAGTGTTAAACAGGCAGAAAATATGGCTGTTAGGGAGGTGTTTAGCAGTGGGTTGTGCTCACTGGGAGATTATAATTCCTGAACCTCTTCTAAAGACAGTAGGGGTGGGAGGAAAGATGTAAAACATTTGGGCATGTTGTGTTTCTAGTCTTAGAACATAAAGGTGTGTCTGTGTAGTAAAAAAAAATAAAAAATATTTGTGGAGCCAGTGCTCTTTGTACTTTTCAAGTAAAAGAAAACAAACAGTCTTAAATCCCTACAACTGCCATGTTAGTTGCTCTGCCCACGGGAGTGGCAAAATACTCTTCCATTGCTACTTTGATAGTCCAAATACAGATGATACAGACTGCTATGCTCTGATTTTTGGAGGCGCTTCTATTTTTTTTTTCTTTTTTTTTTTTAAAACCTAAACTTATTGGACTACTGCAAGCAAAGGTGCTCCATCAATAGTAAACTCTTACAGAAGTTAAAGCCACTCAATTTCACTCAAAATTAGCAAACGCTTTGCTGTTACTGTTGCTTTTCAGAAGTGCGGTACACCTCTGCGCAGCTATGAGGGCTGGTTTGAGGAATATTAATAATGAGAATCTAGTAATTCTCTTAATTATAAAGATTGTGCTCTGTTTCTTTGTGGTTGAGAGGCATTGCCTTCAATCATTACATAGGACAGTCTAGTTTATAGAACTAGGCTACAGAAAGCAAAACTTGAACTCTGGGTCAAATGGAGAGACAGCCCTCTAGAGCTGTAATCAGAGGTACTGAAGAGTGCAGCTTTGATAATGAAGTGAGTCATTCATAGAAAGTGGAAGCTCATGTGGAGGCTAATTTTCTTGATTGCCTTAATCACCTCAGTTTAGTTTAAAATTTTGAAATGATAAATACGAGACACCTGTCCCACTCTCAAGTGGGAACTGGGGAGTGGTTGGTGTCAAGGGAAGAAAAAAGAGAATACGGTAGGAAGAGACAGTTGTGGCACTTAAGGACATAGTTTAGTGGTGGGTTTGGCAGTGTTAGGTTAATGATTGGACTTGGCGATCTTAAGGGTCTTTTCCAACCAACCTAAATGGTTCTGTGATTCTATGGGAAGAGCAAGATGAACTACTTCAGAAGTGGCTTTGTTGATGGCAGTGTCTTCCCAGGACAGCTGAGCTGTTAGTGGTCTGTACGTGCTGCCTTCTCCCCAGATGTATGCTGAAAACTGCTGTGGCCTTCTCCAGGAGCAGGGCTTTCTATCCAACCTCAGGATGTAAAGCCACAAACACGGTGACTGGCCTTGTAAAGAGGAGAGTGTCAGGAGAAAGATTTTCATTGTATTCATGCCCAAGATTGTCTCACCTTGGATTTCCAATGAAGCCTTTCAACTTCATGGCACTGCTTTCAGACTTCACTTTCTTGTGTAATACCTTGAAATACTTTAGCCCTTGGGCCTCTCATTTCATGTCCCAGCTTCAAGAAAATCAGAACAGATTGCTTTCCTGATTAGGTGAAATTATCTTTTCATCCTGCCTCCAAGGGAACCAAATTACAATGGCAAAGGAAGGTCAGCGTATTTGTAGAAAACCATAACTTTTTAAAAAAGAGACAAGGTTTAGGTGATTGCAGCATCTTTCTGCTGCTTCTTCCTGGTTGAACTCGAAATCTAATTCAGGCTGCATTTCACAGACAAGTTGATGTTTCACGGATACCACCCCCCTCCAATTACAGGAAAATTAGAGCTGGGATGAAAGGCATTGAAATGGGTGTTCCCACCCCTGGGGCGAGCCTGCACAGTGGGGGCTGCGCAGATACCTGCCCCCCTTGCTGCTGTTTGACCAGTTAGTGCTGGTGGTGCTGGCCCAGCTGCCAGCATGGGCATGGAGCAGGCAGCCCAGCACTGGGGAAACGAGCTGTCACTGGAGTGGGCTCATGGAGAGTGTGTGGGGTGGGATGGGAGCCTGATTCACCTGGGGACAGGAGGGAGGTGATGGAAGAAAATGCTAAATAACAGGGTGAGAAACGGTAAAAGTTGGAAGAGTGCATCTATGCGTCCTCACTTCTCCAGCCTGCTCTGCTCGGGCACTCTGGAAATACTAACGATTTAATGATTGTAAACGGTGGGAGAAGTCTGATCTTTCAAGGAGCTATAACTGACCTCGAAGCTTCTCTTTGACCAGCAATTTAAAAAAAATAAGCTAATTGTGGTTTCATGAGTCCACTTGCAGAGCTATGAGAAGTTGCGTGTGTGGAACTAGAGGCAGAGAAATGAAGCAACTAATCAAAAGCAGGTATTTTCAGGAATGTAACCATCGGCACAGGGACAGGGTCTCCTGAACTCCTGGGCTGCTGCTGTGAGTGCAGAGGGAAGGAGCAACGCCTGACCCGAGTCCTCCAGTGCTCGTTAGGGGAGAGCCACACAGACATTAATCACCCTGTGGGGAGGCATAATAATAGGGTTATGCAAAACTGTCTGCGT